>APFE030203920.1:140668-177199 GCA_000404065.3 Pinus taeda
ATTAGGTTTTTCTTGTCATTGAGAAATAGTTGATAGTGAAATTAAAATACTCTTTCGTTTTTTTGAAAAGTAATTGCTAAAGAAATAATGAACAAGCATGCTTGAAGTGTGATTGTTAAGGAATTTACGGAGAAGCATTTTTCTTCTATAACTTGCAATGGTCCAAATGCAATACTAAGGCATCATCATCTATTTCATTTGAATCATTTTTCATATGCAGTGGGAGATTGCATGTTCGATTGTATGTGAACTCTGTTTCATTTTAGGTACACGTCATCAAATTTGTGTGAAGGAATAATAGAACATTTCAGAAATTGTTTACATGAAGGGAATACCAAAGCCATACTATCTTACGAACGCGAATTAAATATAGATGCATTAATATATGTGCATGGTGTAGATAGCCCAAATGTTTACTTGGAAGGGATGAAAAAATTAGCCTCACATACTATCGTTGAAAAGGATAGAGGACTTTAGGGAGACATATTTTGTATACATTGGTTATCAAATTGGCTAAAAATTCCCATAAGACTTTGGTCAAAGACAATAATGAAAAACTATTTGCATTTTAATTCAAATTTGTGCAAAAAAAGTGATGACATATTGTTACATGATGAGAATTCAATTGCCGATTATTTCAAACCACTCCTATGTAAGAAAAATGTTCAATGGGACCTGATCCTGAACCTATAAGAAATATAACAACATAAGAAGAAACAAAACATGGATGGACGTAGACAGATAAAAGCATGGGCAGTTATATGGTTAAGATATTTTCTAGATTCATGAGTATTTATAGTAAAATTTGTTTTTGAAACAATATGTCAATTGATGGAGAATGAGTACGATGTTTCTTTTTTATGACACATAATTGCACATACTTTTTACAATGAAATAATGCATTATGAATCATTTTCATTAACTGTATAGAAAAATACATGAACGAAAATGCAATTAAGAAATTTCCTCGAATAGAAAATTGGCAAGGATACATTATATAAATAGAAATAATAAAAGAAAAAAGGAAAAATATGGTGGTATTTTTTGTTTATGACTCGATACGATATATTTTCGACATAACTATATGCATATGGTTTACTAGCAGCGTGACTATTGTGTCTGAATTTTGTGCATTCTAGGGAGATGAACTGATATTCCATATTATGCAATTTGGTATGCCCACAGGTCATTTTCATTATGAAACTCTCAAGGAAATATTACAACAAAAAATTATTCTATGTATTATTTAAAAAATTATCAAAACACAATTTATAGAAAAATCAATAAAAAACATAGCGTCATTAATACGCATGACTTCAAAAACATCAACGTGAATGAAATTCACATAGAAAATGATAATGATCCTATTAATGTAAACAATAATTCATGACTATCAATGCATAGATTCAAACAACATATAAGAAACAAGGACATTTCCGAAACATATGTTCTTAGGACACTATGCAAGCCATTAGATTCTAGCTCTAAGAACATGAACATTGACGAAAATATTATGGAACTTAATACATAGTCTCGCAATCGAAGAAAAAGACCATATTCTTCACTGCGTGAACTCAAAAAATACACGAAAAACAAAAATGTCATTGAAACAATAGGGATTACTAGAGGATCAAAATGGTGAAAGTAAATGCAACGTAATGTATTTTCTGATGAACAAAAAGTATCCAAATATTCAATTAAACATGGAGACATTAGCTTCACAACAAAAGTTTAAGAAACTACAGGTTGTTCTTGTTTATGAATGTGCAAATTGAAATAAAACATTTTTAAAAGATATTTTATAGAAAAACAAACTAGCGATGTGTTGAAAATTAAATGCATATGCAAGAAAGACAATAGGCATTGAAAAAGTTGTCAAATTTCTAGTTCTAGAGGGAATTAGTCACAACAGGAAAATTTCTATAGTAAAAGAACTTTACGAATTGAAGGAATGATTGATATCATTACGATTACTAGTTTTGAAAATACAAGAACTTGGACAATGTTTTAGAAAGACAACAATTGGCATTGACTGGTGGACTAATCAATGTACATGTTGACACATCTCAAATTCAAATTGCACCCCCTCATGACATACATGAATCTAGTACTGTAGTCATCACAATTAAAATATGTTTAGTGTTTAAAAACATATTTGTTGTTGGGTGAATATGTGTTCATAAAGTCATGAGGGTATTGAGATGATTATTTAAAACTCCACTCTATAGACTAAAGAATGTCGTAATAAAAAAACTAGAAACAAGTCTTCGATAAAAGCAAAGATGCATATGCATGTGAGACAGATGCAGATACAAAATGCAGTGATGATAATGATTACTATGATGAAGAGTTGGTGACAAAGAAAATGTTACATGGATTTATGAATTCATATAATATTTATTATATTCACAATAATCAAATAAACATTGCTTTGGGTGAAAGCTATAATCCTTTGGGAATATTTAGAGAAATTATTTGGAAGAGATGAAATTTCCCACACTCTTTTACGGAAAAAAAAAAAAAGATTAGACAATGTTACAAGAAGCATTACATATCACGATATTTCTAAGTGGGAACTCTTACATCAAGATTTTGATTTTGTGTATCATATAATGAATTTTTTTTATAAAAAATGTGAATTATCCTCAATCAAGTATTCAATTGTATTTGGATTCATATAATAAAAGGGAAGTTAAAACGATAAAAACTAATAGCTAAAGATGCCAAAACAAACGATATTTTGAAACACATTCTTTCACCGAACATGGCCTATATGGATGTTAGGTGAATACATACATCACTAGACTATTTTTCACATTTGCACAAGAAATTTTATGCAAAGATTCGACAATTAGGTCCCCAAACTTTCTTTGTTTCATTTAGCAGTGTTAAACACATCTCAAAGCCTTTAGTAAAAGATTTTCAACAAATACACCGACGAAAAAAATTGTGTAATGAAAACGAATTAGATGAAGTTGATAGTGATACCTTGATAAGAAATGACCTTGTCGCATGTGTACAGTATTAAAGAAGTATAATGAATGCTATATGTCAATTATTTTCACATGAGTCCAAGTACTTTGGTGATACCATTGACTATTTCTTTGAACAAAATTCCAAAATCGAGGAAGCCAACATGAACATGGATTGATTGGATTAAAAATGCTCCCATCTATGGAACAAGTATAGCTATTAAAATCAAAAACTTCGTTTAAAAGCAATTTTGTTGTGATTCAAGAAAACTACCTACAAATATGAAAATTGTCCAACGCCATCGTCACACAAGCACTTTTATAAAAGGAAGATATATGCATTGCATATTCAGTTTTTTGATACCACCAATGCTAAGAACATGAATACATGAGTCTATGGAATTCGACAATTTAAAGACAAAAATGAATGCAAGAATGATATTTGATCCACTAGAGCATATGGAACATGATGAGACATATACATTTGATATTTTCTTGGAAAAATAGGTATAATCGAATATGACTATATCCATGCAATTCAGTGTAATCTGAGATGAAGAACAATTTTTTTGAAAAGAGAACCAATAAATGTTTGGAATAATAGCTTTTCTCAACATATTTTGTTATTATGAGGTGAAAATACTAATGCTCAATTTGTACTTGATTCATATGCTACAACTACTTATTGTAGTTCATACATGACAAAGCTAGATAAAACAGTGACATTGATGTTTAAATGTGTGTGAAGCGAGTGTCAAAAAAATGATGGTGATGTCATTGAAACAATTGCAAGACTTAGAAAATATTTATCGAACTTGTAACAAATGTCTGCACAACAATCTGTATATATAGTGTTGTCAATGCCACTGAATATTAGTTCAAGAAAATGTATATTTATTAATACTTCAGCAAGGAATGATAGAACTTTGTTACTAAAGAAACCAGGAGACCTGGAACGTGAAGCAAATGATTCAGAAAACATAACATGTTTATCAATTATCGATCGCTATTTGAAACAACCAAAAAACATTGAATATGTATGTTTATCAGAATTTGCATCCTGTTATACACTTCAAGGCAAAACAAGTGGCAATGCTGACAAACCATATGTTATAAGGTACATAAAGTATAATAAACATATTGATGCTAATAACTATTACAAAGAATAATTTATGTTGTATGTCCCATATCGTAGAGATTAGAATGTATTTAGGGAACTATATTCGAGTTGGAAGAATGCATATTTCTTATCCGAGAAAAGCATAAAATGTAATGAGAAAAAATTCACTAATGAAACAATGACAAAGTGGACTGATATTGATAGCATAGTTAATGAACTTGAAAATAAAGAGATTGAATTGTTTGAAATAATTGGTTTTACTTGTGATGAAAAGGATGAAAAATGTTATCAAGAATACAATATCAAATCAAATATACAATATTTGAAAAAGGCTAAAAATGGAAAATCAATTGTTGAGAGACCTTATGAACTTGTAAAGCAACCATATGCATTATAAGAAACAAAATTCTATAAAATCATTAGAATACTTAATCCAAAATGGGCAAGAATAGTGAGAGAAATATTGACGAGAAGAAAAAAATCCAAATGACCCATTGTATGTACTTGTAACAGGTGGCGCAGGGTTTGGAAACATGTTTATTGTTATATAAATATTCCAATCTCTAATTCGCTTATACAATAAGATGTTCGGATGAGACCCATGTCAATTAAAAGAAATCATCAAAACATATATAGGGAAGGGACCATTCAATGTGGGTGGTATAACATTGCATTATGCAACCCATTTACTATTTAACAAATTGGAATATATTTCACTTAAAGGTGAAAATTTAGACACATTGATAAAAAATTATGAAAAACTTTGTATTATGTTAATTGATGGAGGATCTTTGATAGGTTCAAAATTATTATACCATGTCGACAAATTCTTGCTTGAACTTAAGCATACTCTGTTGCCTTATTTTTGAAATATTGATGTTATATTTCAGGTGACTTGTTCCAAGCACAACCGATCAAATATTCTATGATTTTTGAGCAACCAATGTAAGTGAGTGAAAAACTAGGATATGATTTCTGGAAAGAGAAAGTCAAATGCTATGAATTTCGCATGACAAGGTGTTAAACATATAACAAGTTAATAGAAATCCTTAAAAAATGTGTGTGAATCAACAATATGATGAATACATAAAATATATAAACAATAAGTGCTACAAACTTTCCCCAATGGGTCAATTATTTCCATATCTATTTTACAAAAAGAAAGATGTACAAAAGCATAATGAAAAAATGTTGTCACATGTAAATGAAGAGCTAATAGTTCTTGATGCAATTGACGAATCTCACAATAATAAAATAGGTTTTGTTCCATATGAGAAGATAATGAGATTGCCATCAAGAATACTTCTCAAATGCAATGTTCTTGTTGAACTATATGCAGGGAACTATAATACAAAATATGATCTCATTAATGGACTTGATGGGATATGAAAAATATATGAAAAATAATAATCATGTTGATGTGTTATGGATAGATTTTGTAAATAAAGATATCAAAAAACTTCAAAGAAACACGTATCGTGAACTATATGAAGAAAATGTTTCATTTTATTAGACTCCAATATTGTGTGCTTCAAATCCATTAACATGTAATACCAAGAGCTTTACAACTATAGCGCACAAACAATTTATGATATAGCTAGCTCATGCTAGAACAATTTACTGATCATAGGGTTTTACATTAAACGGACTTGAATTTGATCCAACTAGCATATCAACACATTGACTAGCTTACACAACATTGTTGTGTGTTAGAACTATGGAATTGTTGTATCTTCTTCAAAGTATTAACGCATTTTTTTTGTGTAAATAAGAAAGTATTAGAAGAAACGAAACGCTTATGAACTGAAGTATCATGGAAATTGTGGTGCATACAGAAGCTGATAGAAAATGCAAATACTTTAATGATTGCAAGTTTGAATACACAAATTCTACGTGCTCAGATGAATGACATTGTACATGATGAGGATTTAATGAAAGTTATGATTATATGTATCTAGGAAATGCATTTAAAATATCCACCTTCCAATACTGAGTTTTGTAAATTCAATTTCAACATATCAAATTGTCTTCATGAAGTACTTACTTGCATACAAGAGAACATAGAAATCATATCAACAAACTTTTTTTGCAATAAGATAATCTAACTTGTTTTGTCAGAAGTTTATTTCTAATGTCAAATATGCATAATAAATGTATATGTTGCACCACTTGTACCTATTTCTATAATTATCGAATAAATAACAAAAGAAAAGGCACACATTTCATTTGATGATTGCATTTTTATAATAATTGGACATTTCAATATTGACATCAATTCAAATAGAAACATAAGTAATTAACTATTAGAATATATGTGGTTTGAATAGTTACAAGAAATTTTATTTATGGCAAAAAAACAATTATTGATCACATTTGACAAATTTCCCTCTTCAGCATTGTCATTCACATGAATCAAATTTTTACTAGAGTGACCATGATGCAATACTTTGAGTAATTGTAACACTGCAAAAGTGATACGTTTTTTTTTTGAAGCAATAATGTTCATAAGCAATTTTAAGTGCAATAGAGGACACTTTGCAAATTTTAGTTATTTTTGTATAAGCGGTAACCATATATTTGTTTATTTGTTGTGTTTCATAGTCCAAAATGAATAGCTAAGTAATGCTAATGTTAATATTAATTTTAGTGAACATAAATTTGCTTTAGCTCCACAATTGCAGACAAAATGATGCAGGAGCATCAAGACCCTCTTCATTTGTAAATAGGGAATAAAAGGGGGGTGTGATAATTTTAAATATTTTGTTATTTTTAATGAAATAGGGAGTGTTTTTAGGCATAAAGCAGTGAATGTGGATCATTATGGGATAAGGAAAGCTTTTCTATTTTAGAACAGGGAAAAAGATGGGAAAAAACCTCAAGATTCTTTTACCATATGTATGCATTACATGTAGACTCTTAGAGCTTTTAGTTGGGTGATTCTAGATCATTCTTAGTTTTATTAAATTAGGAATCCTCAAAGACATTGAGGATCAAAGATAGAGTGTGAGAGGTTTTCTGGTGGGAAGCCTTCGGGCAGTTTGTAAGGGGCCATCAATTCTAATTATCTGGCCAACACAAGTTTGTAAGTAGTCTCCTTTTGTTTTTATGTAACCAATATTTCAGATGTATATATATATCATTGATTGAATGAGGAAGGTGTAGAATTGGTACCGACTTGGGATTGTTCCTTGAGTTCACTGGTTTTATATATCGATTTGAGATTCAGTTGAATCCTGAATGAATGGTTTATTCAAGAAGAAACGAATAATTACATGTTGAATTCTAGCGCTTATCTATTAATCTACATTAAATAGATGGAAGTGGCAAATGTAAAATCTATGTGGATCGATTCCTGAGAAACCGAATTCTGATTAGAAATTTCCGCCACTTCCACATGGCACAACTGTTGTTATTTGATATATATATCAATTTATGTGTTAACACCCTGCAAGCGTGGATATGTCTAAACCTGTGGGCGCCATCGTGCACAGGGGTTATTTCCTTGTTTTAATTTGATATGCTCATGTGCATATATATATATATATATATATAAACCTGTGTATTCATACCGTGGCGACGGTGGTGCGGGACAGAGTTCAAATTACACTGTCTGTCGGCAGAGCAGTTCCATAACTGGCTTGGATATGCATCGCATGTTCTTTATATTCCTGATTGAATACATGTATGCGTGCGGGGGTCGATTTCTCTGATCCTGGTTTGTATTAAAGTCAAAACGCGTGGAAAGGGGATCCGCTGGCAGAGCGGTTTTAGTCATTCAACCAACTGTTAACCTATGTGCTGTTGATATAAACCTGTGCGCATTGGAAAGCAGGGAGCGCTTGGTTGCATATATATATTATATATATATATATTATTATAATATATATATATAATATATATATAATATATATATGTATAAACTGTGTTTAATTCTGGAGCAAAGGAGCGCGTGGTTCCCAAAAGTTCGATACAGTTTACAGGATTTGATACCTGTATCTGCTATTTAAATTCTCATGTGGTATTAGTTCGATCCGCTCAGTTTTGAGGAGGTTTCTACGATTTCAGGGCGCACTGTGGTGTTAAGATATTTTAATATGGTAATAAGATTGATCTGGACTTGCACAACAAGCATCAGTGGTTATCAAGGATTGTTGAGGGCCACGAAGCTGTAGGGTTTGGCGGTTTACAAGGTTTGTTTTACAGAGAAGCTGTGTTGAGCTTATTGATAAGGGCGGTTGTCGGCTAGAAAGCTTTGCAGACACTTTATTGAATGCTGGGATGCATGTCTTATGAGCGGAGTGTTTGAATTTCCTGGGTTTTGCAGGTCTCGGCTGCATCAAGTGGTATCAGAGCCTGGCTCTATTATCAAAAGAATGTTTGTTTTGTTTTTAATGAATGCAAGAAGGTTTTGTTGAAGAAATGAAGTGTATTTTTTATTGAAAGGAAGATCAGATCTGATATGCAAACTACATAAGTGAAGAAGAATTGCAGAAGTGGAACGAAGACAAGATCATGCAAGATCTTAAGAGGTGAGATGATTTTTGATTGAAAGTTTATGATTAAAGTTTATGGTTGCAGAGAAGGTGGCAGTGAACTTGACATTCAGCTGAAGGCTGAATAAGGAGGATAATTGCAGTGTCCTGGAGAAGAAGAAGGTGAGTTGAAGAGATAACCTAGAGAGAGCAGAGGAGTGCTCAAGAGGTTCCAGAGGTAGTGAACCAAGTACTTACCAAAAGACCAGATCTGGAGGGAAGGATTGGTGAGGTAAGTTGCAGCAAGAGAGATTGTTGTTGCAGAGGCTAGTACAACTCATGGTGAGTGAGAAACTCATGAGGAAGAAGTCTGCTAGAGGCAGAAAGAGTTTTTTAGAGGAGGAAGAGGTTCAGGGAAATGCCACAAAGATGAGATGACTACAGGAGTTCGAGAAAGCAATATTGCAGAAATAAAGGCACAGTTGCAGGTACTAGAAGAATGGCTACAAGAGTGGGAAAAGTAGAAAGGAAAATGGATTTTTCCACTGAAGGGAAGGAGAGTGATTTGGCGACAATTGCAGAGGAGGTTGAGACAAATTCTGATTGCCTTGTTGGAAAAGGGGCTTAGAATTCTTGTGCCAGAGATGAAATTAGAAGATTCCACATGCAGATCTGATCAAAGGGAAGTGTTGAAGGAAGTAGTCAAGACTAAAAAGTATTGTGATTTAAAAACTAATGGGTTGTGTATGTTTGCAGGTATAGAATAGGGAGATGAACAAGCTTTAGAATTTGTCCAAGAAGAGATGAATCTGAAGACTGTTTAGATCAATGATGAGAAAATGAAGACGAAAGAATCTACTCAGAATGTTGGACCAGCTGATGATTGCTCAAGAGTTGTTGAAGGTATAAAAGGTTATGTGAAGTTTCCAAGATCTACTCCTAATGAAGTTGTTGAATTGTATAGAAAACTAGATCTACAGAGAAGAGAGCTGGAGAAACAGAGGACTTATGTGTTTAAATACTTGTTGGAGACATTTGAACCTGAGGAAAAAGTTGCAGATGAAATTGCAGGTGATGAGCCAAAGCATGTTGCAGAGGGACAGGAAGTTTGGGAGGTAGCAACATCTATGGCAACAGCAGCAGCAACATCCATGGTGGCAGCTGAGACAACATTGATAGAAGCAGAAGAGGCATTGATGCCTTATGATTTTTATTCTAATAATTGTTTTGTGGATACAGGTCTAAATGAAGATGCTGGAAAAAATATGTTGGACAAAGAAATTGAACTGATGAGGCAGATGATGATAAAGGAGTCTTGGAAGAGACCAGTAGCAGTAAAACAAAAGAGCAACAACAAGAGGAAGACAACAGAATATTGCAAGAGTGCAGCTATTGGAGTAAAGCAGCATAAGGTGTGGAGACCTGGAGAAGAACAACAGACAAAAGCAGCGGCAAATGGAAACCTGCAGCACAAGGTGTGGGATCCAGGCATACACAGATCCCAACACATGATCAGGGGACCATGATTAATTTTAAGGTTGGGGGTATGATGCAGGAGCATCAAGACCCTCTTCATTTGTAAATAGGGAATAAAAGGGGGGTGTGATAATTTTAAATATTTTGTTATTTTTAATGAAATAGGGAGTGTTTTTAGGCAAAAAGCAGTGAATGTGGATCATTATGGGATAAGGAAAGCTTTTCTATTTTAGAACAGGGAAAAAGATGGGAAAAGCCTCAAGATGCTTTTACCATATGTATGCATTGCATGTAGACTCTTAGAGCTTTTAGTTGGGTGATTCTAGATCATGCTTAGTTTTATTAAATTAGGAATCCTCAAAGACATTGAGGATCAGAGATAGAGTGTGAGAGGTTTTCTGGTGGGAAGCATTCGGGCAGTTTGTAAGGGGCCATCAATTCTAATTATCTTGCCAACACAAGTTTGTAAGTAGTCTCCTTTTGTTTTTATGTAACCAATGTTTCATATGTATATATATATCATTGATTGAATGAGGAAGGCGTAGAATTGGTACCGACTTGGCATTGTTCCTTGAGTTCGCTGGTTTTATATATCGATTTGAGATTCAGTTGAATCCTGAATGAATGGTTTATTCAAGAAGCAACGACTAATTACATGTTGAATTCTAGCGCTTATCTATTAATCCGCATTAAATAGATGGAAGTGGCAGATGTAAAATCTATGTGGATCGATTCCTGAGAAATCGAATTCTGATTTGAAATTTTCGCCACTTCCACATGGCACAACTGTTGGTATTTGATATATATCAATTTATGTGTTAACACCCTGCAAGCGTGGATACGTCTAAACCTATGGGTGCCATCGTGCACAGGGGTTATTTCCTTGTTTTAATTTGATTTTCTCATGTGCATATATATATAAACTTGTGTATTCATATCGTGGCGACGATGGTGCGGGACAGAGTTCGAATTTCACTGTCTGTCGGCAAAGCAGTTCCATAACTAGCTCGGATATGCGTGGCATGTTCTTTATATTCCTGATTGAATACATGTATGCGTGCGGGGGTCGATTTCTTTTATCCTGGTTTGTATTAAAGTGAAAACGCGTGGAAAGGGGATCCGATGGCAGAGCAGTTTTAGTCATTCAACCAACTGCTAACCTATGTGCTGTTGATATAAACCTGTGCACGTGGAAAAGCAGGAGCGCTTGGTTGCATATATATATGTATAAACTGTGTTTAATTCTGGAGCAGAGGAGCGCGTGGTTCCCAAATGTTCGATACAGTTTACAGGATTTGATACCTGTATCTGATATTTAAATTCTCATGTGGTATTAGTCTGATCCGCTAAGTTTTGAGGAGGTTTCTACAATTTCAGGGCACACTGTGGTGTTAAGATATTTTAATATGGTAAGAATATTGATCTGGACTTGCACAACAAGCATCGGTGGTTATCAAGGATTGTTGAGGGCCACAAAGCTGTAGGGTTTGGCAGTTTACAATGTTTGTTTTACAGAGAAGCTGTGTTGAGCATATTGATAAGGGCGGTTGTCGGCCAAAAAGCTTTGTAGAGACTTTATTGAACGCTGGGATGCATGTCTTATGAGCAGAGTGTTTGAAGTTCCTGGGTTTTGCAGGTCTCGGCTGCATCACAAAATCCTTAGAAATTGAGAAAGAGATATTGAGTCAAAGTGTGAAATTCCAAATTATAGTTGTTCCTATGAAACATTGCATAAGGAAAAGTTTAAGAAATTGTTTCAAGGAGGAACAAACCCTATAAAAAGTTAACAACTAAGCAATAAGGACATATGATTTTACATAGTGTAAGTTTCCTTAAATCTTGGAGTGTTTGTTTTTTCGTTTTCTAGCGATCAAATATTAATTTTTTTTTATATGTTATTATGAATTAATTTAATCTTTGAATGTAGTTTTTTTTCTTTTCATTACAAATGGATTTTTCATAGAAAAATTCATAGATTCCAATTCATTTAATTTTGGGCCTAATTATAAATGGTTTCAAATGGTTTCATAAAATCTTTCGATTTCAAATGCTATTTTCTATATCCAAAATTACGAGATGGATTACATATCTATTTTATGTACGCTATTTTCCATTTCCTGTATTCTCCTTTTTTTTCCTCCACATAGATTTGTTTTAGAGTCACATTATAATTTATTATATGTATTTAATTAATTTTAGATTAATTGTTGTTATTTTTCCACAATGTAGGGGCACAAAGTTAAAGTTACAAAAGAGCCAAAATGGAAACCATGAATATGCTAGTGAGTTGTGATTTCAAAATTTAAATTTTATACCTTATTGTTAAAAAAATCATTACTTTGTGCGAATTCTGATACAATCTACCAATTTTGTGAATAATTTGAAGATAATTTCTCTTTCATTAATAGAAACGAAAATGCATCTTCAAAAAATATTTTTGATTGTTGAAAATTTGTTTCGACTTTGATGTTTATTTTAATCATATCTATAGTAATTACAATTTGAATCTGAATACAAATTTTGTATTTTAGTTCTTTATAACACTTATAATAAATTCCATTTTTACTTTGGATATTGTCATGTGGATTTGACCAATGTTTGAAATTTACTCTATTCTCTTACCCATAGGACTATAGAAAATAAACATTAATAAATTGTCTTAACAAACAACATAAATTTATATCTAATCTATGAAATCATTCTTTATTCCATGTGGTGAAATCTCCACTTTCAACTCTCTAGCCCTTGTTCCTTGTCATCTCGTCATCGCTTTTACAAATAAATTTTAATTGCGTTAATATTATCATAATTCAGCAGATCATATGTGAAATGAAATTCAATACTATTAGTTTTAATGATATGAAATGACATTTAGCTACCCAAGGGAATATTTTCTTATTAATATGCTAAATCACATTCTATTTTGGTTAACTAGAGCTTTCATATCAATAAATAAAATTTATTTTTTTGGCATTTATTCAGAAAAGTAACATGTAGTCACGACATTCACTCTGTAATTTTTTTTTACTATTTACTAATTCTGGACTAGATAATTGCACATTTTCAATTGTTATCATATTATTCCACATTAAACGAACTTAGTTCTTAAGAGAATGTTTGAAATCATTCTATATTCCGTGTGATGAAATCTCTACTTTCAACTCTCTCACCATCCTCCTCTCTCGTCCCGCCATCATTTTTGACAATAACTTGTAACTGTGTTTATCTTGTCATAATTGAGTAGATCATATGTGAAATGACGTTTAAATAATATCGATTTTAATGATATGAAATGACTTTCTACTCGAGGGAATTTTTTTTAATATGTTAAATTGCATTCTATTTTGATTAACCAGACCTCTCCTATCAATAAATACAAATTTTTTTTTTGGCATCTCTCCTATCAATAAATACAAATTGTTTTTTTGGCATTTATTCAAAGAAGTAACATGTACTCAATACATTCACTGCATAAAATTGTTTTACTATCTACTATTTTGGATTAAATATTTTCACATTTCGCAATTGTACTCATATTATTCAACATTTACTAAACTTATTTCTTCAGAAAAATAATAAAACTTTCACTTTATAATGTTCCTTTTGACAAAGTAGAAAAACACTTGCAATTGTAGAATTACAGTTTATCATAATTTCTTCTTTGCAAATTTTCTAATGTCCTTTAATATAAGCACGATGAGAATAAGAGATGCAACTACTAGTCCTAGCAACTGAAAAAATCATATGTCAATAGCCCGCCCATTTTAAAGCTCTGCAGTAAACCATTTAAGAAAATAGATAAATAATACTAATTACATTTTCTAAAGGTTATAATGTGAATTATGCAGAAAGAAGCGTTCCTATCAAGTAGCATGAATATCAAAATCAATTTGCAAAATATTTTTATTCCAAATGATTTACACATTAGAAATTCTAAAACTAAACATTGTAACTATAATTAACATCATAACTTAGACAGGTTTCATTAGCAATTATGAAACTAAGCATTGTAGTTATAATTAACATTGTAACTCAGACATGTTTATCAACATTTGAAATTATAGAATATTCAAAGCTATTTATGTTTATGCATATGAATTTGTTCTTCTCTACACATGCTTACTTCAAACAACGAGTTCTGCACAACCATTTTTGCACTTCTTCACATAGTTATTTCCGTGGTTGCAAAATATATTGATAAATAATAATAATAATAATAATAATAATAATAATAAATACAGACCTATATATATTATATAATATATAATATATATATATATATATTATATATATATATTATATATATATATACAACAAAAACGTGACACAAATGCATATGTGCATAATTGTATAGAAAATTCATAATCCACAAAACTCTCTCGAGATTTCATTGTAATAACCTTTACACTTTTCAAAGCCAATAAATAATAAAATAACCATTGATTTTGTATATGCACAACCACTTTTGCAAAAAAAAATTCAAAAAATAACACCAAATAGTGGTTTGCAACTAACAACTAAAAAAAACTCACCATCCATATCCATATTGCATCTTGATTTGAGCAAAAGAAAATGAGTGCTAAACTATCAAGTCAACAAATATTTTGGGCTACCAACAATGACTACAATTGTAAGGGGCACCTCAACACAATCACCAATAACACTTCTAGTCAAATCTCACAGACTTTTCTCTAATCCAAGATGACTCAATCGAATGCTAAATACTAGTCTTTTAAAAGCAATATATACATGAATTCATGATATAGATCTCAAAAAGGGTATTTTATAAGGTCAACAAATATGGACTTATTGATATCTTTGCAACTAGCTTTGATAACATCATTGCATGTGAATTTACTAAATTCTTATTAATAATAGTACTTGGTATGGATTAAATTTTCTATGATAAGTCTAAACACCAAAGCCTTTCAATAGTTTTTACGTTACCTACTATTATTGCCATTATTGCAAGATACAATATGTCATAAACAGGAATATTAAATTCACTAAAAACCACTACAATACAAAACACTCAAATCTATAAATGAGATTTGATATTGTATGTAGCTTTCAACTTTCCACAATTTCTCCCTACATCCAAAGAGAAGTTCCATAGTTGCTGAGACAAAAAATACAGAGTGCAAATTACTTATATCATAATTTTTTTATTTTTTTTTTCACTTAAGAGCATAATAGAATAAACTTAAAGTTAATTAGTAATAGCATCTAAATACTCCATGAGCTCTTGTGGAAAGCTTCTATTGTACGGAGAAATCTTGAAATGTGGATGTGTGTCGATGTGAAGGTTTATGTTCCCTGTTTCACACACCATCATTCTGCACATATTTACTGTAATAATAATGATTTAATAATAACATTGCATCTAATTATTGTTGTATTCGACAAAAGCTATATGAATTTGTCTTTATTCTCCTGAGTTTACCAGATGACTGAGGTTCTTTTCAAAGGAAGTGTGTGCAGAGGACAAATGAACATGCAGATTTCTTTTGTTGTGTCCACCAAATAAATTTATTGAATATCAGATTAGATCTTTAGAAATAGTTCTACATATCTGACAACAAATAAAATATAAAAATATAAAAATATACACCTTTTTTTGGTGACATGCTTTGATGTCAATAAAAAAATTAATAATAATAATAATTAACTATACATCAACACAATGAAATAATACTTATTTTATTTCATACATCCTTGCTATTTAGTACATGAATATTCGAGAACATTAGGATAATAAGTGTTTCCAAAGTAAGAAAACAATATTTTTTTGAATTTTGATATTTATTTTACCAGTTACGACTAACATTCCAGTTTGAAAATTTTCATTTTTTATTCATTGAAAGTGTTAAATGTATCGATAAATATATAAATAATATTTGAATGTGATAAATACTAAGGAAAAATGGTGTTGATTAATTTTTACATTGCACTATCAATCATGATAAATGGCTTTAGTAAACGATTTTTTCCCTTTTTCTTTAGAAATCATGAGAAAATGTATACATAGCCAATTATAATGCATTATGGTAATTAGCTTTGTACCTTCAGCTTGAAAATCATTTATCAGAGTGTTCATAAATCAAGTTCACTTTAACGTTTTTCATATTACGCTATCAAAATAAATCAAATATTCAGTCAGTTAATGGTGGGGATCAGTAAGTAACTAAATCAATTCATGACAGAAATAGCTAAAGACATTTAAGCATAATATTTACTTATGAGTCACAACTATTTATAGTTATTTTTGAAAGTTTCAAAGCTAATTATGGTAATTGTCATAAGCTTTTTATTATGTTAGGTCCCTATATTACTAGTGTAGCCCCTTATTGTTATTAGTAAAACCCCCTTATTATATTGTTGTGCCCATGTAGTCCCCATGTTGTTATCATTGTGCCCCATAGAAGCCCACTATTGTTATTATTATTCCCTTACATTATTATTATTATGTTGGCTCTGATTACATTATGACTGCTTAGACACCTATATATAGAAAGGAGGTCTTGGCATTTGCATCATCCAAGAATTATTCATTTGTGTGATGTAAAGGAGGTTGCCCCCTCGAAGAGGCTGAAGTATAAGGCTTTGATATTTATTTTCTATCTTTTTGTGAGCTGGTTTCATAACATTTGGTATCAGAGTTTTGGATTCTAAGGTTTCACTAATCCAAACAAGTCATCGTGGAATTTTCGCTATAACCTTTTTTATGCGATGTTTCAGAAGCTAAAAACAAAACCCATTTGAGATGAAATCTTACTTAACGTCGATTCCGAATTTCAGATCTTGTTTCGATATATTTTCAAAGATCTTATCTAAGGAAGTTAGGGTTTTTGCAAGCTCCAAAATTCCATCTCAAACAGGTCATTGTGGAATTTTTGCTATAATTGTTTTTCTACAAAGTTTTAGACTCTGAAATTAAATCTAATTTTATCTGAAAACTTGGTGAAGCTTAGGCTTGAATTTCATATCTTATTTCGCTATATTTTCGAAGATACAGGCCAAGAAATATAGGGTTTTGTAGGCTCCTAAATTACATCCCAACCAGGCAACCTTGGGCAAATAGTCATAACTTTCCTTTTAAGCATCAAATTGAATTTAGTAAGAAGTTACAAAAAGAGGACGACCTGTAGATTGCTCTATATTAGTTTCAAGTCCTAAGGTTGAAATAATGACACGTGCCACTTCGTACATGTTCACTCTACTTAATGAGTCTATAATGAGTTCATCGTGGGAGATTTGACATAACTCTTCCTTGCAGAATCCAATATTGATCAGACTTACAGGATTAGAAATAGGACTCAGAGGGCTACTATAGGATGAAATTTCAGAAATTGGAGATCTAAAACTACAGAGTTACAGTTGTTTCAAGATTGATCTCCTAAAATCAAGAAAATACGATATGAGGAAGTTTGATGGCAAGGATTCATTAACTGGATACTACAAATTGATCAATATTTTGATCTACGTGAGGTGAAACTATTACAAAAGGTACATGTTGCATCTTTATATTTAGAATCGAATCAATTTTTATGGTATGAAGGGCTTTGTTCTCGTAAACCACTTGTCACGTGGTTAATTTTCACAGAGGAAATGATAGCACATTATGAGGATACAAAGAGAAACACCTTCTTTATCCAATTGATAAATCTCAAACAAAAGTGTTCAATGAAAAAGCACATTGAGGACATTCAAAAATTGAATATAAGTGTAAATGATATTCCACAGAAGCAAAGGATTGATGTCTTCATAGGGACTTTAAAGGATAACATTCAACATGAGCTTTGTCTTTGGGAACCCAATTCATTGAAGAAGGCACTCAAGTTGGTAAGAAAAATTGAAATTGAAATTATGGAAACAAGGAATCCCACCACTCATGAATATAATTATTGAAGTATTTTTTCTCCTAGCCTTCCACAACCTACAAGGTTTACACCACAACAATTGGAAGAAAAAAAGATAAAAAGGGCTTTGTCAGAATTGTGATAGAAAATACTAAAGGTTATAAGTGTGCTGAGAAGAAATTATTTTACATATATTATGAAGAGGAGGAAGAAAAGGATCAAGAAACATAAAAAGAAGAGGATATGCAACAAGAACTAACCCTAGAGAAAGAAGAAATGAATTTGACCATATCTTGTGAAGCATTGGCAAGAATTACCACTCCTCAAACTCTCAAGATAGAAGGACATATGCAGAAGAAAAGGGTTCAAGAAGTGAAAGATCACATCGAGAAAGAAGAAATGAATCCAACCATATCTTGTAATGCATTGGCCAGAATTACCACTCCTCAAACTATCAATATTGAAGGACATATCAAGAAAAAAAATGTTCAAGAAGTAAAAGATCACATCGAGCATCAACAAATGAATCTGACCATAACTTGTAATGCATTCAAAGAAATTACCACTCCTCAAACTCTCAATATAGAAGGACATATCAAGAAGAAAAATATTCAAGTAGTGAAAGATCACATCGAGCATGAACAACAAGTTCTCCAACTTTTAAAGGATAATACCACTTTGGTGCAAAATTGAATGAACCAACAGGTAGATCAAAATCGTAGTGAAATAAGTTTCGATGTAGGTGATTGGCTATTTTCATGGATACATCTCAAGCAAGCTATTTATGAGAAGGAAATGTTGGCAATACTACATGCACTTAAGAAATGGAGACCTTACCTAATGGGAAGACACTTCAAGGTAAAAATGATCATGATAGTCTTAAATACATTTTAGAACAAAGATTATCTTTAGAAGAACAAGAAAACGGATCACAAATATGTTGGGTTATGAATTTGAAATCATCTACAAAAAAGGGAAGCAAAATGTTGTTGCAGATGCACTCTCAAGAAAGGATGAGGATGTGGAAGCATTGTTTTGTGTTATTTCTATTATCCAACCTGATTGGAAAAGAAACAAGGGATGAATGGAAGAAGGAAGAAGAAGTGTGGCCACTCATTCAAAAGTTGCAGAAGATCCTAGTTGAAACAATATTGCTATAACTCGACGAGGAAGGAAAAATCATATTGGAACCTGGATCAATCATAGAAACAAGAACCCAACAACTATGAAATCAATCAATTTCAAAGTATCTCATCAAGTGGAAGAAATCACTTGCTGAATATTCCACATGGCAAGACAATAATTTTATACAAAAGCATCAAGAACTACTCAAGCATTGAGGACAACACTTCTTGAAGGAGAGGGGCATGTTAGGTCCCTATATTACTAATGTAACCCCTTATTGTTATGAGTACAACCCCCTTATTATATTGTTATGCCCATGTAGTCCCCATATTGTTATCATTGTGCCCCATAGAAGCCCATTATTGTTAATATTGTGCCCTTACATTATTATTGTTATGTCAGATCTGATTATATTATGACCCCTTAGACTCCTATATATAGAAACAAGGTCTTATCATTTTTATAATCCATGAACTATTAATTTGTGTAATGTAAAGGAGGTTTCCCCCTCGAAGAGGCTGAATTCTAAGGTGTTGATCTTTCTTTTCTATCTTTTTGTGAGCTAGTTTCATAACATATTACTGCATAGATACATTTAACCATTTCGAAAACATGTACGATTGTCAAGTTGTGTAGAACTTTCAACTTAGAATCATGAATCCAAGAATTTGTTGATAGATTTTCAGTAGTTTAAGTTGGAAAATGCACTAGAAAACATTTCATAACATAGTGTCAATAGAAAAGGACCTTATATTGTATCACAAATTTCTATTTTTATGCCACGTATTCCAATGATATTAAATCAATAGCAAATTATGAAGTAAATGGACAAGATTGTTTTGCATTATTGATATTTATTTCCATCACTTCTCATAAACGTTGGCGTTTTTATTTGCAAATGTTATTTATTAACAATGTCATATGTGGTAGTTTCCATGCGAAGAATAGAAATAACTGGTAATTGGGTTGGAGCAGCAAATTACGAAACTACGAGACATTAGTAACAAGTATAAGTAGAAGATAAATGAAGTAAGCTATTTGTGCTTATACAATCAACCAAGTGATAGTTTAATCTGTCAATGGAGAAGAAGAGAAACATAGACATTTGCGGATACTCTCTTAGTCTCACATCTTTCCGGATTCAACATTATTCAACAATTCATTTTCTCAATTACTCAAGTACTTTCACAATTTTCTCTATAGCATATTTCTTTTCCACAAAATTTCTTAGGGATTTGTATTTTCTCATTTTGCATTCTATGAAGACAATAACTTAAGAAAAAGTTTTAACACATGTAGTAGTCATTTTATTGTATCAATTTACTATTGATTTTTCTTTTTCCTCTCATATTTTCATCTGATTTGTTCTAATAACCTAAATTTTATCTGAACAAGGAACCAATGCAATTTTTGCATGTCATAATGTGTAAGAAAATACTACACATAGTTCAAAATATGTTTACATGGCACATATTTTATTGAATTCTCTGAAAATAAAGTATTCATTATCGACAATGGATGCCTAAACCTAGAGGCCTACCTAGTTGGTTGAAGGTTACTCGCACAGAGCATCACTGCCTTCCACCATTCCTGGTCGAGGGTGGGATGACCATCTGCGTGATCGAGAGAGACGACTTTCGCAAGTGCATGTTAGATTCCGACAGACCAATAATCTTACTTCAGAGTAGCTGAAGCAAGCCAGAAACAAAAATCCCTAAGTGTTGCACAACAATCTTCACCTTCTACACCTATTGTTGGTGCAACATCATACACAATTCTAAGAAAGAGGAAAATCTTGGTTCTTGAAAAATGGTTATTGGTGAATCAGTAAATCATTGAGAGGAGCAATATTATTTCAAGAAATTCTTTCCAGGCAAAATGCATATAGTTCAAACATCGAAGTCAAAAACTACCATGAATAGAGAAAGCATTGAATAGGCTATATGTATGCAGAGTCATAACAGTGAACCACCTAACTAGGTTGCTAGTCAATTAACAAAGAATAAGAAAGTAATGGAGAAAATTACAAAAGAGGACATTATTTATGATGAACATCTGTCACATTGCAAAATGAAAAATATGACAGAACCAACAAAAAATTGATAGTTGAAAAGGTTAAGGTCTAAAATAAAAAGAATATTGATAAAAAACAAGCGGATATTGATTTGTCCAACATTGACACGATGGGGATCATGGTATTGTAATAATCTACCAATAATGCAGTTACTCAAAATGTTATTAACGTGCTTGCAAAAAAATAGCTGCTGAAAAACAAATTAAAAGAACTACTACACATTACAAATACAATTCCTTTATTGATGACTCAATTGTTAAGTTATGTTGTTTCACTACCGCAACCATTTAATAATCTTTCTAATCTACTTAATGTAGTGAAGGAATATATCCTTGACAACATATGCCAAATATTATAAATTATTAATGTTGCAAGGCAAGCAATTTTCGTTTTAACGCTCTTGCGAAAGAAATTGGAAATATTTATGAACTTGGTTGGTAGTAATCTTATATAAGAGAAGAAATTCATTTCCAATGAATTAAATATTTTAAGTGAAGGCTAGAAATACTCTCTACTTTTGAAAATCAAAATTAGCAGCCACCAGATTCTCAAAGAGTGAAGCAATTGGAAGCTAGATGGACACAAAGGGTCACTATACTTGAGAATATCAATTTTTTCTATAGTGATCTGTGCAAAAAGAGAGGTAATGTGTATCTCAGAGAAATGGATATTATAAATGGCTTTGCCTATCCACTTATGTACCATGATTCTTAGTTAATTTCAAATGATAGGTTAAAAACTAAATTGGAGCAACA
Organism: Pinus taeda; assembly: GCA_000404065.3. Classification (NCBI taxonomy): domain Eukaryota; kingdom Viridiplantae; phylum Streptophyta; class Pinopsida; order Pinales; family Pinaceae; genus Pinus; species Pinus taeda. Next base: position 162,522 of record APFE030203920.1, read on the forward strand.
ACAACAAAAAGCCAAGGGACTTTGATAATATTACTAATTTTAATGAATAACATATTGACACGTAGCTAATTAATTTTTACAAGGTCAATAATCAAGTCACTAGGTGGGTTGTTGAGGTGCAAGAATAAGCTAGGAAAATTGAAAAATGTATTTTCACTAGAAATGTGAAAAATGGAAGTTACATTTGCCCCCGAGAAAGACTACATTAAAAAAATGGTGAACATGTTTCTACACAATGTTGTCAGCTCATAATACATGTTAAATATTGTTTATTTGTAGATGAAAATTTCATTCAATCAAGCGGCATACCAATTCACACTACAAAAAATCCATCTACTTTAAATCATTATTTGAACAATTCTTATTATATTAAGCAATTGTGCATTTTAAGCCTATGTTGTGAATATGATTTCGTAAAAATATGAGATATTGTTATGATTATTAACATTTCATTTTGACTATAATTCTTACTAAATCTTATTATGTATCAACGTTATGATGATGTTTTCTATAACTTTGCAAAAAAAATATTTTAGTTTTTTTATTACATTCAATGGTTTGTTGTTACTTTAAACAAAATTGAACATCTAGAAATGGTTTGGTATCTTAGAGATATATATTTTGTTACTAGAATATCAATATAATGTTCTTAGACCTCCATGAATTGTTAGAAAATTATATATTACAGAGCAATGGTACACATAAAATATTGCAAAAGCACAAACATAAAAAAGCTTAAAACAAGCGAGACACAGATATATGTGGTTCACCCAGTTTGGGCTACATCCACAAAGAAATAGCTAGTCCTTCCTTTTATATTATCTAGAAAAATGAAGAGATACAACCTACAACAGATTTGTTGTAATTTTGTCTCTATTCTCACACGATCTCCTCTCTCTTTCTCACTTAGAATACACACACACAATCACAATACAATTCTATCATATAAATCAAGGGTTAACTTCTAGGGAAAAAGAACTTAAATTAGCATAATTCTACCATCATATCATCTTCCTAATGAATGACACATATTGACTACGAAACTAAAATATTTTACAAGAAAATTTTACATCTATTTTAGCTTTGGGGGTGCTACCCTCGAACCCTCATGAGGGGGGCTCATAAAATCATCGTCACCCTCCCCTAGATGCCCCTGATGATGATTAAATGGGTGGCTTTTCCACCTCATTAAGAACTGGGGTCTAACATGACAATACCTATGAATAAAGAAGATAATAAAGCTCCACACATAACATGAATTTCATTCCACATAGTAATTAACTCTATTTTTGACACACCCTTTCTTAATCAATTATTTTTGTGACAATCCCTTTTTTCTGACGGTGAAATAAATTTCAAAACTTTAGTTCTAATATTGTTGAATTTCATTTTCTAATTCTGGGTTAATTAGTTTATTCTATGGAGTTTTCATTTTGCAGATGTTACAACTAAAAGTTTCGTTGTGTAGACCAAGTTTCTTGTGCATAGTGAAAGCTCTACATAAATCCATATCGTATAAAAAAAAAATTAATAGTTGTAGTTATAATGTTGGAAATGGATGCATCTTAGACATATATGTCTTAATAATAGAATTTTGGCACACTATTTTTAGACTTGCAGAAATTTTGTTTGCTAGAATAATAAATTCTCTGGCACAACCTTTTCTACCTATAGTGAGATAACTATTTGTGTTATATAGTTCCTTGTACACAAATTGACCTACAAGAACTATTTTTCATTCAAAACTATTTTGTTGTATCAATTTTATGATAACCCTTTTTATTTGAATTCAAATACGTTCTTTGAAAATCGGTTTATGTTCCAATACTAAATCATTATCAATAAAAGCTTCTAGTACAGGTTGCGGAAGACCACACAATGAAATATTTAAAACTTCTTCTTCACAATGAACTGTGCTCCCCATTCCTACTCATAAAAAAAAACAATTTACAGTAAATAGCAGAAATAATTTGCATAATCTAAACTAGACACAACTCTCACTACAAAAGAGTAGAAATTCTGACATGATTTTTTAAAAAACTAGGCACAACTTGTTTTTGAAAATTGGATTATAGTTATCAAACTGTGGGGTTTTTCACTACCAAAGTAGTTGTTGATAGTGCTAAATTCTCTTCCTTTTTCAATTTTTATTACATGTTACTATTCTGCATGTGAAATGTGTTTTACAAAATAAATAAGAATTAAAAACCAATAAAGCATACATTGTCGAGATAAAAGCACAAATAGTTTTAAAAAGAAATTCTCGAAATCCAAAAATCAGTTACTCCATTTACAAAAAAAATTGAATGTTAATTTCTAATAATGAAAACTATCTTACTAGTTATCGACAATCACATCCAATACTATAGCAATGTCAGTGTACAGGTAATAACATTTACGTTCCAAATTATCTATCAATTTGTCTATTTTTCCAAAAGGATACCAAACTATTAACATTATTATACCATCTATCAAAATGGTGAAATGACACTCTACACAATGGAAGTTTTTCTCCGCGTTTCTTCTTCTTCTCCTTTTTCCACGTCTACATAAGATAATAATGAAATTCTGCCTCTTTTCCATATGTAGTATACGCCTCTCACATGAATTACAATTACTAGCAAAAATTCAACTATAACATTATTTCTTTTGCCAATTGGTAAAATTTATTATTAAATGATGTCATTCAATTAATAGATATTAAAGTGAAACAAGTTTCTATAAATAGCACGAGTTATCTAAATACTTAATTCCACATATGCATTTGTTCCTTGTAAAGCCTCTGCACATGCACAACCACTTAAGCACAACTAGTTTTGCATCCAATAACGTTTAACAAATGCTCATTTACAATTGACTATTGTAACTTTTATGATTTGCAGCATATACTTTAATATGGAGTTCACACAACAACAATAAATTCCAACAATAAAATAGGTTTCTTATTCAGTAGGTCTTATTTTAAAACTTATTTCTTTTAAGCAAGTACTTAATTCCATAGATGCATTTGTTCCTTGTAAAGCCTCCACACATGCACAACCACTTAAGCACAACTAGTTTTGCATCCAATAACGTTTAACAAATGCTCATTTACAATTGACTATTATAACTTTTACGATTTCCAACATACACTTTAATATGGATTTCACACAACAACAATAAATTCCAACAAGAAAATAGGTTTCTTATTCAGTAGGTCTTATTTAAAAACTTATTTCTTTTAAGAAAATACTTAATTCCACAGATGGATTTGTTCCTTGTAAAGCCTCCGCACATGCACAACCACTTAAGCACAACTAGTTTTGCATCCAATAACATTTAACAAATGCTCATTTACAATTGACTATTGTAACTTTTATGATTTGCAGCATACACTTTAATATGGATTTCACACAACAACAATAAATTCCAACAATAAAATAGGTTTTGTTATTCAGTAGGTCTTATTTAAAAACTTATTTCTTTTAAGTAAACGAATCCTATGTATCTATAAGCAATTTACTCAAAACGAAACTATGAAACCTTTTCACCGTGCTTTGGAAAAATAAATATCATAGTTAAATGTATAATTATTATTATTTATTATTATTATTATATGTTGTTGAGCAAAGATTTCACTCTAGGCAGCTTCCCATACATTATGGAAACTCTAATCCTAATTAAAGACGACAATAGAATAGGAACACTTTCTAGCCCAACAACCCTCAATAACTATCAACATAGTGAATTTTATTCAGATTCAAATGGTAATAAGAACAAATGCAATAAATATAACTTCACATGTAAAACATAATCTAAGAATTATTGAAATAAGTGGTAAAACTTTTGAGTATTAGAATAGAGAACAAAAATGCATTTTAATTATATTCATTACAAACTTATTTAGGATTTATCTCATTTATATTACATTCATCTGAGACAACATAATTGGAAGTGCATGAAGTAATACACTTGTTTGGCAGCTACACAAATGCGCAAAAGGCTTTGTGCAAGGGTTTTAAAATAGTAAAAATTCAAAACTTTTTTTAATTATTATTATCTATGTAGAATAATCTAATGATGCTACTAAGTACAACAATAGATGCACACACAAGCTTATGCGGAGATGATTGTGCGTGTGTGAATCTTATGTATCAGAGGGTGTTATTGACTGTGACAATAGTTGTGAGGAGAATTTTTTGCGGAGGTGGGTCTAAAGTGTATACGATGAAAGATTGAGAGATTTTTGCATAACTGCAATAAAAAACAAATATTTTTAAAAGCATCAATTCCAAAGAGATTATTATGCTGAAATAGATCTAATGTGAACAGGTTCACAAAATGAGTTGAGCTTCCGCATATTGAACTTTCTTCTGCATAGTAATTTTTTTTTGTTTCTATATGCTTACATGAAACTCAAAATGAAATTTTGCACAAGACGCTATATTACTTTTTTTTAAATACCATATCCATATGAAGGTGGCAACCAAATTGTGTAGACAAAGTTGTGCGGAAGCGTTTCCGAAGTGCATCCAATGAAAACATGAGAGATTTTTGCATACCTAAAATAAGTAAAAGTTATTTATATAAACGTTAATCGTGAAGAGATTATTGTGTGGAAATAGGTCCAATATAAAGAGTTCAATACAATGAGCTGAACATCTACACACTAAAATTCCTTCCACACAATAATCTCCCTTGCTTTCTATCTTCTTACATGAAACTCAATTTCTTTATTTTCGCTCAGTAAATTGCATCATACATGCAAGTGACAAGACTAAAAAATAGTGTACTCTGAGGGGTGTCAAATTGGAAAGAATATTATATGAACTACGACAAATTTCCTACGACCAATATTGTGCAAACAAAATAGATGTTATTGAAATGTTGAGAAAATTTGAGACGCATCAAACATTTACGATAGACCATCAAAATGTAGTTGTACGCATGCACTAACAAGTTTCTTTTTTACGTTGTTAAGCAATTTGGAGAGGGCATAATGCTTGCTCATTACATTTCCAGGAATTTTAATAGCTCTTTCATTTTACTGGGCATTTGTGATCTGATTTCACATTATCAATCAATATACTATACTCATACAAACAATATTAGAAATCTACTCATTAGAGAAACATGATGATTGTTTCTGCCAATGGAAATGCTACTATGGCATTGCACATAAATGTAATCCAATGGACTATTTTTATTTATTTTTTTGGTCTGTATTGTCAATTTTCTACATTGTTTTCTTGATTTATAAAATTTGCAAGCTCTATAATTACTCAAGAAATATAAGTTCATTAAGTTGCAATTTTCGGTGACATTACCTCATAATAATGGTTTTATTTGTTTACAAAACAAATATCTAATAAGCTATTTTCATAGAAAGTCGAAACGAGTTTCTAAATCGATATAACTTATAAAACATATTACATTTATACATTTAGAAAAAAATGCTAAATAGAATTGCAATTGTCCAAAAAAAATTGTAATGTAAATGGATTTGTTGTAATAGAAATTAGTATTATACTTCCTTGAATGATATCTACAAATTACAGAGAACATTGATTTTAGAACATGAATATTTGCAAAGGTCGGGGTATTTGCGAGAGGGGGGGCAAGGGGCTGAACAAATGAAAAATTAATATTATTATGTGCAGGAGATCTGGGGTCATTTGCATATTGAGTGTTGTGATACTGATGAACGATGCAGTATTTGGTATGGTTTCATTATTCTTAAAAGTATATGTGGGAGAACCTAAGTTTTTTGCATAGAAGGGGGTGCTAAACGAACAATGCAACAAATGTTTGAAAGGCTTTGTATTTTAAAATTATTATTTACAAATGTTTTTTCCAACTATGGAAATATTTGTATGGAGGTGATTATGTGAAGCTAGTTGTTGATGTGGTTGTAGGGCACTATTACATTAATTCTTTGTTTAATGATGCAAAAATTCATGTGGTTAGAGGTTGTTTGCATAGGCCTCGGGCGAGTGGAGGGTAGGGATGAAAAAATGTCAAATTAATATTATTATTTTTGCTTGTGCTTAGTACAAATTATGTGCAAGAGAGTTGAGGTCCTTTTCATAGTGAGTATTGGGATCATTGTGTGGAACATTTATTATGCGGAGGATGGAGTATGTGCAGGAGATCCGAGGTCTTTTGCATAGACGGACGTGCTAAAAACTCTAATTTCAAGTCCTTTGAAGAAAAAATGTTGTGTGGTAAAATAAATGTGTGGAAGACTTTTTATTTTTTAATTATTATTTAACAAGGATTTTGAGAAGTACGAAGGTAGTTGTACGAACGTGTTTGTAAAAATCTAGCTGCTTGGAGGTATTGTGTGCGAAGTTTTGAATGCCAATTAAGGGCATTATTGAGTGCATAAGTGGTTGTGTGGATGAAGTTGTTGTGCCTGTGCGGATGTTATGCTATTTGTTTTTCAAAGTTTAGTAAGATAATAAATATACAAATCCCTTTTTTAATTGTTATTTAGGGATGTATTTCACAATGTGTAATCATTAATTAATACCAGTTTCAAAGCTAGTTATTCAAAGGATTTGTTTGGAGTTTCAAATGTCACATAAGGGTGTTATTAGGTACAAAATTAGATGAGAAGAGGAAGTTGTGTGAATATTGTTGTTAATGTAGGAGCATCAACCCATCCTCCGTAAAATAAATGAAAAAAACTAGCTTATAGAAAGTAACCCTGACGATGAGGATAATGTTTCCTTGAATGCATTGTTTTTTCCCAGTTTCTATTGATCGCAAATGCTTTTAGGGATTATGTCGAGATCTTATGGAGAAAATCATGGATCCAAAGTGATCCATGACAATAAAATTTCCCTTATAAATTATATTTGTGAGCATTTAAAAGGGTAGGGCCATTAGCATTGAGATCAGCCCCCCCAAGCCTCAAGAAGCCATCGAATGTAATCATATCGTTTTAAATAAAATTATCTATATGGGTTAATCTTGTATTATGTAATGTGCTTTTGTTTAATTTTGTATTAACTGTGTGTGGTAAAATTCTATCACTTTGTCCATTAATAAGTAGGCCAACAAAGTTGTAGATGAATGCAGGTATGTGGAGTGGATAGCTCCATGAAGAGAAGAGGAAAAGCATCGATCTATTGACCGTCAGGCCAAGTGAACCTCAATCAACTGAGTAGATGAATAGAAGGCTATTTTTGATGGCATGTTGGAGGATGTGGATATGCTATCGGAGAACTGTCAACCTATGGTGTTGACTTTCAGTTGAGTTGTCCATGGTCTTGAAAAAAGTGATGACAAAATAGATGTTGCATGCAATGGATCTGCATGAGCCCTACATGAGGAGAAATGGGGCATGGTGGAACATTGAATAATGAGAGGTCCATGCAAATAAGAAACCACGAGCATTGAACTAGTTAATTTCCATCATGCTTGAGGAGTGAATCGATGTTGAATGTGGCTTGAAGTTGATGAATTCATTTAGATCCGACATAACTAAATAAAGTGGGCCCATAATCTATAGATATAACATTGTACTAGGAAAAAAACAAAAAACAAAGAACCCCAAATTAATTTGCATCAGTTGTGAATGTGCGGATGTTATACAAAAGTTTTGTGCAAAGTGTACTAAGAAAATAAATATACAAATCTCTTTTTTAATTCTTATTTAGGAACATATTTGACAATAGATAATCATTAATTAACATTAGCTTCGAATGTTAATGAATTAGGGAGTTATTAACTACAAAAGTAGTTATGCAAATGAAGTTGTGAAGAGATGGTTATGCATATGTAGAGGTTATCTAGAGAAAAATGCATGTGCAAAATTTGTGTGGAATGAGGGAACTGTAGAGGGATATTTTAATTATAATGCATTTTGATATTAGTTTTTTTATTAATATATTTTGTGGGATGCGGAAGTTCATACAATTAAACATTGAAATCTTTTTTCATGCAATGGAATGTGTTATTCAGAGGTAGTGCCTGCAGAGACAAATGTTTCCCTCTGACAATATCTAGGTCCCACATTTATTAATATAAGTTTCAAATGTCAATGACTTATGAAATCTGGATAACAGTTTTATCTTTGTACTGTGTTTCAGATACAAAATAGTCCCGGGTGGTGATTTCTAGGGAAACGAGATTGCAAATATTTGAAATATCTTGTTATCGTGAGAGGAGAAACATTATTTGCAATGATAGAGAAATCAATGGGGTGTGTAGTGTTTTCTCTTTTCAATTACAAACCTCTCCACACAAATTCAAAAATATATTCAGAAATAAGAATATCACCAATAATTTAATATAAGTTAATTTCTTACTAAAATATTAGAAATAAAAGCCTTGAGTGGAAAAAATAGAAGAGAAAAATATGAGCGAAACCTGGAACTCTCCTCACAATAGAGTTAAATATCCAGATATAATGTGTACCAAAAGTTGTGTAGTCGTCGTTGTGTGGAACAAGCATGGGCTGAGACATAAATGTAAATGAAATACAAACCTCTCTATACAAATACAAAAATATATTTGGAAATATGAATATTACCAACAATATCGTATACGTTAATTTATCACTAAAATATTAGTAATAATTTCCTTTAGTGGATGAAATGTGAACCTTCCTTCACAATAGAGTTGTTTGTCCATATATAGCATGTACAAAAGAAGTTGTGCAGTTGTCATTGTGTAGAGCAAGCAGTGAGGAAAAAGCAATGTGGATGGAATACATACCCCTCCACACAAATACAAAAAAATACAGACCTCTCCGCACAAAAACAAAAGCGCATTTGTTATAGAGGGTTGTAAAAGTTATTTCTAAAAGCATCAACTGTGAAGAGATATTTGTGCGGAAAGAAAGTCAATGTGAAGAGGTCGGCACAACAGGCTGAATTTTTGCACGTTAAGCTTCCTTCTGCATAGTAATCTTTTTGCCTACTATTTCCTTACATGTAAGCTATGTGAAGGTGATTAGTGTGGAAGCATGCAGAAATAATGATAAAATGCAGATCTCATGTTGCTTTAATCAATTAATTAGTGGTAAATGCATGGACTATTCTTCTTTGTAACTATTATCTTTCTTTGTTATTATTATTTATTGAGCCTAGAGACTTATTGAGGGGAGTCGCTCATCCTACAGTCATCTATTTGAGAAAGAAGTTTATTCTACAACTTAATAGGGAAATGTGTAATTTGGTCTGTTCTTAATCTAATGTTGACATGTGTATCTCTTAAAAATAAAAATAAGCTTAATAAGGCAATGTGTAATTTTGTCCTTGCTTAATCTGAAGTTGACATGTGTATCCCTTAAAAATAAAAATCAACTTAATAAGGCAATGTGTAATTTTGTCCTTGCTTAATCTGAAGTTGACATGTGTATCTCTTAAAAATAAAAATAAAATATTACCTAAATAGAAATAGAAAACCAATGTGTCCTGTAATAAAAAAAAAAAAAAATATTATTATTTACCATTTTTAAACATTGTAAATTTAAGTTGTCTATTTTTTCAAAGTGTTCGGAAATCATGCCTGTGTTCAAGTATGCTCAGTGGTGTTGAGCAGGGATCATGCTAATACAGGTTTATTTCTCTCATTTGTTCGATGGGGTCTAGAATGGATAGTCGCTGTCTATTATGGGTTTCCTTGATGTCTACCTCCCTCTACGTCTATTTTTCTCGAGACATCATTTTCTAGGGTTGTTTCTTTATGCGTTGGGGGTTAGGGTATTTACTCGCTATGTCTTTTATTACATGGGATGTGTTGAATGGTTTTGAACTTCTCTTTGGGCATGTTTAGTATGTTCTTATTCAGTTTTCTCCAGTCGGAATTCTTTTACATCCTGATGTTAATAGTATTATGATATACATACTTTTTTGTATCTTTATAACCCATATTTCTCCCTTGTCTAAGTGTTCAAATGCCTATTGGGACTAAGATTTTTTATCTTATTTGTCAACAAGTCTCTTTCAAGGAGGGTTCTTATATTTATCCAAATAGTTTCCACTCTCTCTAGCATCAATGGATAAACTCATTCATTATCTCCTACCCATGAAAATATTTTGGTTTTGGCATTTGTAATAGATGGTGGACTTGCATGGGCTACAATTTTTGCTACTGCTATGAAGAAATTTAGTCCCTTTTTCATTCTCCCACTTTGGCTCAGGATCCTTCTGGTGTCATTCCTGTTATCTACTTTAGACTAGTTTCGGCTCTAGAATGCCTTTCATTTCCCGACGCCAGAATATTGCTTAATTTGGTGGTTTCCAAATTCCACGGGTTGGTGGGTGGAATTTACTCTTGGTATGGTCTTGCATCTACTGTTATTTATTTCTGCATGAAATTCGCCCCTGATGTCCATGTAATTTTCAATCCTCATACACTGACCCATATCGAGATTTTTATTTTTATATTATGTGCATCATTTTTATCCTATTTTGGATTGTGCATCGGCGATGGTACTCTCCATTTTCCTACTGAGGGTTTATTCTCTATGTGCCTTACTTTCCATCGAACATGGTTTTATGATTCCTAGATTTATGGTGGTGTTTCTCTAGATATATTCCATTTATTTCCATCTACCACTGACACACCCTTTTTACCTGACGCGCCAATATTCTATTGTTCTCATTTTGGCCTTGTTTTTCCTTTCCATACCAGCGGTATGGATGTGCTGACTCTGAAACATCTTCCCATGAGGCATTTATATGTGCCACCATGGAGGCTGAGTCAAATTTATATCAATCATCTGGGGTGGATCGGTGAGGTGGCACTCGGTCTCTGGACACTTGGCACACACAACAAGGCAATGTTCCTATGCTAGATGGTTTTCATGCAGCCCTTGATATGCATGGTATGGATCACATGGATATTGGACAATGATTTAGTCATCAGTAACGTGATTACCACCCGAGCACCTGCTCTAGTTTTTGACAAAGAAGTGTTGATCGATCAAAGTACCAGTTTGCAGAAGTGTGCTCTCATCGATTAGTGGCATTTTGTGGATCTAAGTGATGCAGAGATGCGTATCTGGGTTGATACAAAATGGAAATCCATGTTGGGATACATGCCGACTGTGGTGAGGCTATTGTGGGGGTGGTATGGTTTTCATTATCTCAACCAGGATGACCTTATGAAAAGTAAGTCCATTCCATCAATAAATGGTAGAATGTTTTTGGCGCTTCACTCCTGTTACATTGGGTTTAATCCTCTAAAAGATACGCCATGGAATAAAGTAATTTGGGTAAAATTGTCGCGGTTTCCTATTGAATTCTAGGCAAAGCAGGTCTTCATGGACATTGGGAATGTTATCAGCAAATTTGTATATGTTGATCTGTGGTGTTTTTCGGCATAGGATAAAAGAGTTGCCTAGATTCTGATTGATAAGGAATATAGAGGTCACTTTCCTGACCATATTGAATTGCACTGGGGAGAAACACATTTGATCCAACATCTAGATTTCTAGGGGGTTCCTTTCTCATGTTTAAATTGTCACCTTACCAGGCACCTTATGGCACATTTCCCTCACTACCTGGGTGGTCGTCATATTACTCATGGGTAGAATTTCTTTGGTGTGTCGGAGCCATCAAAATATGGGGATGGATTTCATGGACACAAAGGTGCAGCACCTCAACATGGAAATGCTTTTCGACATAAATCAGGTATTCCAAATGCCTCTTTCTCCATACATCCCTATGTTAATCGACCCTCAAATTATGGCTCCTCGCCCATCACTATTCCTTCATCCCCTTTGTCTTTTGATAATTCAGATATCCCTTTAGAAAATATTCCTTCCCCGCATATTCTAAATTCCCCTCCGAGAATCACTCCTCCCCATCATGACATTTCGGCCCCTTATTTGTCACATGACGCACCATCATCTTCACACATTATATATGTACCTACCCTTTCACCCTCCCATTTCAATCATTAGTCCCAGGGGCCTAGGCATAGCCTTATATGCCTAACTCACCACTCACCTCCTCTACAAACTCTATTGGTAGTGACCTGGACTTTCATCTTCAAAGAAAGACCCTGGATCTTCGCACTCTTACTATCCATAAAACCCCTGTCTCCTCATCCCCCCACATCAGCCCCACCTCCGCCAACAATATCACTATCCGAAGGAAATAAAATCATGACAGTCGACATTTCTGTGGGCAAGCCAGGCCTCTCCCTTCTAACTCCCTAAATGATCGTTTCCTTGTTGAGGTTCCTATTGCTGATACTCCTTCTTCTCAAGCCCTTTGAGCATAGATGCCCACACAGGGGTTGACATGAATTTCATTCTATCTCTCAACACTCGAGGACTGGGGGTTGCCCCGAAATATCTAGCCTTCAAACATATTTTTCTCTCTATTCGTCCATATATCATACTCTTGTAGGAAACCATACATTCAGTTCCACATGTGATTCAATATTTCAGGAAGATGTTTCGAGAGTGGCATATGGGTGCCACGGTTGCTTCTAGTCTATCGGGTGGACTCATGGCTCTTTGGTACCCTCGATCGGTCAGGGTCAAAGCCTTTTCATGTTTTTCTAGTATACTGCTCGAAGGACAATTCAAAAGACTTATGGGGTGCATCCATATTGTCAATTTGTATGCCCCATACAAGAATAAAATTATTTTCTGGGATAATTTGATTACATCAGAGATTCTGGAGCTAGTATCGCTCATCATTGTGGGGTATTTAAATTGCACGATTGGCTTGGATGATGTCTAAGGTCATTCTAGGAAAATTTACCCTTTGGCGTAGGTGATTACAGATGCTATTATGGATCACAACTATGTTGATATATTCCCTAAAAAGGTGGTTCCTACATGGGACAATGATAGAGTGGGGATGGCATATGTTGCAAAGAGGTTGGATCGATTTTTATTGCATGAGCATATGGTGGAGAGACTTGGAAATGTTCATGATGAGGTGTTAAACAATTACATTTCTGACCATCGACCCATTATTTTAACATGGAGGAAGGAGGAGATTAGGAATGGGTTTCCTTTCAAGTTCAACCAGATGTGATTGGACGACGTGGATTTTGATGAATTTGTGCACGAAGTATGGGCTTGTGATGGGGTTCAGGACACATATCCCATGGCTCACATCTTGGATAAGCTTGTGTTAGGTCCCTATACTACTAGTGTAGCCCCTTATTGTTATTAGTGCAACCCCTTTATTATATTGTTGTGCCCATGTAGTCCCCATATTTTTATTATGGTGCCCCATAGAAGCCCACTATTGTTATTGTTTTTCCCTTACATTATTATTGTTACGTTGACTCTGATTATATTATGACCCCTTAGACTCCTATATATAGAAAGGAGGCCTTGTCATTTATATCATCCAAGAATTGTTCATTTTTGTAATGGAAAGGAGGTTTCCCCCTCAAAGAGGCATATTTCTAAGGCGTTGATCTTTCTTTTCTATCTTTTTGTGACTTGGTTTTATAACATTTAGTATTAGAGCTTTGGATTCTAGGGTTTTGCTGCTCCAAACACGTCATCGTGGCATTTTCACTATAATTTTTTTTCTACAACGTTTCAAAAGCTAAAAGAGAATTCCATTTGATCATAACTCATTTTGAACCTCAGGTCTAAATTTAAAATATTTTCTCATTATATTTTTAGAGATATGATCCAAGGAAATTATGGTTTTTTTTCAGGATCCCAAATTATATCTCAAACAGGTGACCTAGGGAGAGTCGTCATAACTTGTTTTCTAATAATTAGATAGAAGTTTCATAAGAATTCACAGAAATAGGACAGCATGTAGTGTTCTTGGTATCGGTTTCAAGTCCTAAGGTCAAAACAATGACATGTGGTACTTCGTAGAAGTTCGCTCTACTAAACCACTCTATAATCGGGTCATCATGGGCAGGGAAAATTTTAAGAACCCCCCCTAAATTTACATGTATAATAAATGGGCGAATCTCCATGGTATATAGGAAAAATGGAAGGCGATTTTATCAATAATATGATATGTAATTTTTTGCGAATCTCTCACCAGGCATGGCGAATATTTTACTCAATTATAAATCTTGTGTTTATTGAATACACAAATGAAATCATTGCATTTCTTTAAAATATCTTTTGAAATCAAAATTACCGAAATTATGTATCGATAATCTAGTGGGTGTAAGATAAAATTCACCTGTGCCATTCACAGAAAGCATGAGAAAAAACCTAATACTATATATAAAACCAAGAAAAATTCAAATTCATCACTTCTAGGACCTCATAACCACCCTGCCAATACACAAGTATGTTCCTGTTTGCAATTAGAAAAATTACCCAAATTACAATATGTTTACTCCACTTCTAGGGACCTCGTAACCACCCTGCCAATACACAAGTATGTTCCCGTTTGCAATTAGAAAAATTACCCAATTTACAATCTGTTTACTCCAGCATATGTTGGAAAGTTATAGAAGGATGACTAGTGCAATCAATCCATTCCTTTTAGCCCTGGATTTGTTTCAGTTTAAAACAGAAGTATACAAATATACTTGTCCAATGTCTATGCTTTAACCATTCACCTTAAAATGTTTTTACAATTTAATTTCCTAAGTCTATTTAATATCTTCATTATCATAAAAACCAAACTATATCCATCTTAACTCCACATCTACCACTCTTAGGGGGATGAAATCTATTTATCCCTCTGAGCACTTCGTAGACCCAGAATTAAGATGGATCTAAGATAGAATTTCCC
>APFE030203920.1:185138-242923 GCA_000404065.3 Pinus taeda
TCCTTCTTCCATTCATCCCTTGCTTCGTTTATCCAATCTGGTTGGATAATAGAAATAGCACAAAATAATGCTTCCACACCCTCATCCTTTCTTGAGAGTGAATCTGCAACAAAAATTTTCTTCCCTTTTCTATAGATGATGTCAAAGTCATAACCCAACATATTTGTCACCCATTTTTTTGTTCTTCTAAAGATAATAGTTGTTCTAAAAAGTATTTAAGACTATCATGATCCATTTTTACCTTGAAGTGTCTTCCCATTTGGTAAGGTCACCATTTCTTAAGTGCATGTAGTATTGACAACATTTCCTTCTCATAAATAGATTGCTTGAGATGTAGCAGTAAAAATACGCAATCACCTACATCAAAACATTTTTCACTACGATGTTGATCTACCTATTGTTTCGTTCGATCTTGCACAAAAGTGGCGTTATCCTTTAAAAGTTGGAGAACTTGTTGTTGATGCTCGATGTGATCCTTCACTGCTTGAACCTTTATCTTCTTGATATGTCCTTCTATCTTTAGAGTTTGAGGAGTGGTAATTTCTTCCAATCCTTTACAAGCTATGGTCAGATTCATTTCTTGATGCTCGATGTGATCTTTCACTTCTTGAACATTTTTCATCTTGATATGTCCTTCTACCTTGATAGTTTGAGGAGTGGTAATTCCGACCAATGAATTACAAGATATGGTTGGATTCATTTCTTCTTTCTTGATGTGATCTTTCACTTCTTGCACCATTTTCTTCTTGATATGTCCTTCTATCTTGAGAGTTTGAGGAGTGGTAATGCTTGCCAATGCTTTACAAGATATGGTCTTATTCATTTCTTCTTTCTCTGGGGTGGGGTCCAAGCGTATATCCTCTTCTTTTGATGTTTCTTGATCCTTTTCTTCTTCCTCTTCATACTCTATGTAAAATAATTTCTTCTCAACACACTTATGACCTTTAGTGCATTTTCTATCACAATTGTAACAAAGCCCTTTTTCTCTTTTTTCTTCCAATTGTTGTGCTGTAACCCTTGTAGGTTGTGGAAGGCTAGGAGAAACAACACTTCCATCTTTATAGTTGTGAGGGGTGGACTTCCTTGTTGCCATAATTTTACCTTCCACTATGTAACAAAGCCCTTTTACTCTTTCCAATTGTTGTGGTGTTGCTCTAAAGAAGGTGGTGCTCTTTGTATCCTCATAATGTGCTATCATTTCCTCCTTGAAAATTGACCACGTAACAAGTTGTTTACGAGACCAAAGCCCTTTATACCATAAAAAATGATCCGTTTCTAAATATGAAGATTCAATACATACCTTTTTTAATAGTGGCACACCATGTAGATCAAAATATTGCTCCATCTAAAGTATCCAATTTACCGGATCCTTGCCATCAAACTTCCTCATATCACCTTTTCTTGATTTTAGGAGCTCGATCTTGAAATGACTATCACTCTGTAATTTCGGTTCTTCCAATTCTGAAATTGTGACCTACAGTAGCACTCTGTGTCCTCTTTCCAATGCCACTAGTCTGATCAAATTTAGATTCTCCAAGAAAGAGTTATGAACAATATCCCAAGATGACCTGATTATATATCTTTTCAGAAGATCGAACTTGTATGAAGTGCCACGTGTCACTGTGTTATCCTTAGGATCTGAAAGATATACACAGGAAACTACAATTCGTCCTCTTTCTGTAACTTCTTCTAAAATTTCAATCTGATGCTCAGAGAGACAGTTATGGCAATTTTCCCAAGATGTTCTGTATGGAATGTAATTTTGGGGTTTGCACAAACCCTAACTTCCTCAGACTATATCTCTGCAAATATAGCGAGACAGGATCTGAAATTTAGAACCAAGGTTCAAACCGATTTCTTCTCAAATGTTTTTTTTTCTTAGCTTCTGAAACTTCGTAGTGAAATAGTTATAGAAAAAATCCCAAGATGACCTGTTTTAGCTTAAATTCTAGAGCTTACAAAAACGATAACTTTCTCAAATCACATCTCTGAAAATATAGCAATACAAGCTCTGAAATTTGAACCCGAGGTTCAGCGTGACTTCTTCTCAATTGAGTCTTTTTTTTAGCATCTGAAATGGCGTAGGAAAAAAGTTATAGCAAAAATGCCATGATGACCTGTTTGGAGCAATGAAACCCTAGAATCCATAGCTCTGATACTAAATTTTATGAAACCAGATCACAAAAAGATAGAAAAGATAGATCAACACCTTAGAATTCAACCTCTTCGAGGGGGAACCCTCCTTTACATTACACAAATGAACAATTATTGGATGATACAAATGACAAGACCTACTTTCTATATATAGGAGTCCAAGGGGTCATAATATAATCAAAGCCGACATAACAATAATAATGTAAGGGCACAATAATAACAATAGTGGGCTTCTATGGGCACAATAGTAACAATATGGTACTACATGGGTACAACGATATAATAAGGGGGTTGTACTAATAACAATAAGGGGTTACACTAGTAGTATAGGGACTTAACATTTTGTTTGCATATGAAAGTCATAAGCGCCATTCTTCATGATTAAAATCAAACCGTAGTTTTACTCTATTCATCCTAAAAAACCCTAAACCCCCTTGTTTCTTCCCACCACTTATCATTAGAACTGAAAACCCCTCTCTACATCACTACCTATCCCCTCATCTATATCCCCTCATTATATCCTCTCATCCTAAAACTCCCCTCCCTCACTCTCATAATTCTCATCTTACCCTTCATTGTCCAATCTACCCTAGTACATCCCTTCACTCCTAAAATACTCCCACTCATTCCCTTTATCCCTTTCTACGAGTGTGCCACCAAAAAGAACCTTGCAAACATGGATAAACAAGACCATGACTATGAGGAGGAAAACACAGCTAGTGACAACTCAGTAGATAGAGCTAGGAAATACAAAAAACCTCATAAGTGAGGTAGGATTATAAGAAAAGAGCCATCAAACCTCAGGGAATTGCAGGCTTCTCAGTTGGCCTTATCATGTTCTAGATATCTTGGCTGGTATGAGTTTTGTGAACAAGTAGAGAGAGTCCAATATTAGCCGGAGCTCACTAGACTCTTTGTAGCTCATCTTCAAAACAACAAAGTAACTCTTGCTGGGGTAACTTTCACAGTTTCACCATCCATCATTTCAAATGCCACTGAGATTCCTAATGTTGGTGAGAAGTGGTATAAGGCCCAGGGTCTTGATGAACACTATTATGAGCCTTACATTAAACACCAGTGTAGAAATCAGGTGAAGAGGATTTTTCCTTTCAAGTTTCTTGAGAAAAATTATGTCCCCTTGATGAG
This sequence comes from Pinus taeda, assembly GCA_000404065.3. Classification (NCBI taxonomy): domain Eukaryota; kingdom Viridiplantae; phylum Streptophyta; class Pinopsida; order Pinales; family Pinaceae; genus Pinus; species Pinus taeda. Next base: position 188,439 of record APFE030203920.1, read on the forward strand.
AACCATCATCAAATATTTCACTTGTGAGGGTAGATTCTCCAGGTTTTACACTTATCACACCAGGCTCCTCAGGCATTTTACCAGGGTGAAGATGTTAAACCTCCCATACTTTTTGTTCAAGAATATTGAGAATATGGGTCATTTTCTCCAGAAGAAGCCATAGCCCCAGCAGATGAGCAACCTCTATCACTACTCCCTGATCAAAATCCTTGTTCTTCATCATCTCAATCTCCTCAACATCCCTTGGGAGACATGTATTGCTCATGACATATTCAGGGGTCCTCAAATTCCTCCATCAGTGTCTCAAGAAGCAGGGGGACCTTCTAGTCAAGTGAAAATGGGTGAGGAGGCCAAGGATACAAGAACTACTGAGGTGCTAGTTTACTTGACCTATCAGAGGGGCACAAGGAGATTATTTGCAGAATCTAGGAAAGTGTTTGCTCCATGGGATGTGGAAGGGGCCTTGCCTTCCTCATCGACACAGTAGGTACAGGTACAATAGTTGCATAAAGGGAAGGAAAAGGTGCAGGAGGAAGACCTTGATGATGAGGAGGAAAAAGACTTTAATCTAGCAGAGAATGATGAGTTTGAACAACATGATACTCATACCATTGATTTAGAGACTCGGGATCAAGAAACCATCAAAGACATCATCATACGGGAAAGGGAAGCTCAAATGCAAGCTTTGGTGGAAAATTTGGAGAGGGAAAAATATGTCATTGTATATTTGGAGCAAGAAAATAAACAATTGAGTGACAAACAAGTCCTCATGGAGCTAGAAATGCTCAAGATGAAACAACAATGTGGAAAAGAGGCACAAGTTACTTTGACCCCTATTGCGTAGGAAATTGAAAATGATAGGGAGACTTGGCTTCAGAGAGTCAACTTGCACCTTGAGAAGCTTCTATGGAAGGCCAACAGAGATAATCAAATGATCAGACACATGGCCTATCATTATAGGACCCAAAACAAGATTTGTAATGTGAGGGTTAAGAGAATGAAAGCTAAGCTAAGGTAGGCCTTGAAAGGAAAAAAAGGGGAGGATAGACTTAGAATGTTGGCTGAAGCTTCCTTGGCTCAGCAAAGCACATGATGGTAAGGCTTCACACAAATTTTGGGGAAATTTTGAGCAAATTTTAACATTTACAATTTCTGGAAATTTGACACACAGAAAAATGACCTAGACGCGCAGTGCCACCAATGGTGCGCTTTTCCTAGGAGCACCCAATGGACAAATGGATTGCATTTCTGGATTTAGGGCAGTGAAGAAATGCACCCTAGCAAGCTTCAAAGTTTTTGGAGCAGAAATAGGCCACCAAAAGGTCAAAACAAATCCTAAAAATGACCTTTCTGCCACTTTTTGGACACACAGAAGCAGTCTTTGGAGAATCATGTTTTGAGGAGTCAAATGAGCTCCAAATGTAGAAATTCTAGGTGTTCTAGAAATAATACTTGAATACCTTTCCAATGAGCTATCGTGGACTCAATTTGGATGCTCGGAAGGCCTTGAAAGGGGACCTGAAAGTGGCACTATGCGTTGAGCCAGTGGCACTGTGCGTAGAGAAAATTTTGCTCAAGACGCCTATTTTTCCAGTTTTTTACTATGATCATGGATTCTCTCTCATGGTGGATGATTTAATATTGTAAATGATGTCAAGGCTTGTAAATATGATGGCCAAAAAGTTTTAGAGGGTAGATTCATTGCTTTAGGAGTTAGTTTGAAGTCAAATGAATCAGTTTTTCACTTTTAGAGGCAAGTTGTTGATGATGCCTATATTCTTGTTCCTTGTTTAGTATCAGTTAGATCAGCTCCTCGTCTTAGGGATTCAAAACTTGCAGATGGGAGGAGGTTGAATGCTTGTCTATATCTTCTTCTTCTTTCTCTTTGTGAGAGGTTGGACTCACTTGGATGCTCAGAGCTTGATTATACATCATTGTAAGCAGTTTGGCAAGGAGATTAATAAGATTTGCAGCTATTTTTATGGGATCCCTGTCGTATGGAGTTTAACACAGTTTCTTCTTTTGTAGTCATTTGTTTACATGTTTTATGTATGTCATCATTCATTTCATTTCTTCTTGTTGAATGTTATCAAATTTGATAGGTAGAATCCATTGTATCAGTGCTCTGCCTTGGGAAATCATTCAATATTTCATGTTTTCTATTATTTGAGAAGGATCCATGATTGTCACATTCCCTTCTTAGCTCCTTATTAGTCTTAAACACCTCACACCATTAAGCCTAAAGTGCTAAAGCCTATTCCTACCTTGCCCCATAGAACACTCTACATTTCTGACCTAATTTCCTAGACCTAAACTGGCCAGCTCCATCTGATCCAGCAAAACACCAACAAATTTCAATCAAAATCTTCGAGCTACTATACCTAGCCTAAAATCCTTTACCTAATCCAGTCATCTTGACTGAGATCCTTATGGAGAGAGCCCTCTCCCGGCCTAGTAGGGTTAGCTACTTGGCTAAGCTTGGTTTGTGATTACCCTGGCATTGCCTCCCTTTAGCCTAAGGTCAATCTAGGTGATAATATAGTGGCAACCATACTGTGGAATCTCAAAGACTAATCTCCCAGGTAATATCTTTCATATAAATTCTTGATCTTTGGATGATGAATTTTAGAATTTATTAGGCTGAAATAGAAAGTTGTAATGCAATATAGAAACTTTGGAATTTGAGCACACTGGCTTCGAGAAAGTACACTAGGGCCAATCCTGATCCCAATCCCACCCTTGTAGCGGATAATAATAATTTGATTTCAAGAAGAGTAAAAAGACATGAAAGTTCAGTCAGCTAGACCCCTTTGATTAAAGTAGATTCCTGCCCGGATGAGTGATTATTCTTAGAAGATCTCTCTTTTGATTTGTAATTTTACCTTTCTCTATTTAGGACCAAATCTGAAAGTGCACTTGACGATATAGTTCTAGACCTGAAATTTATTATAGATCTCAAAATTCAAAATGCAAATCGGTCAATTTATGAGTATATCCTAAATTCCCGTCAATCATCCATCACTGCTGCTAAGATCCCTGAGCTTTCTGAATCGGCATCCACTACTCTCAGTTCATCATTATTCCCACCAATCTCTAACTTCATTCCCAACTTCAGTTTATACCTACCCTTCCCCTTCATCCTATCATATCCTATCAAACACCTGTTACCCCTACTTCCCCATCAACCACTCCATTAAACCCTAGTGGTCAAACCATTATTTCAAATCCACCTCGAGTCGTGGCTGCCCAATATGCACCCCTTGTTTTACCCCATAATCTTGGTTATATGCCCACTAATTACCAAAGTAAAATACCTCTATTTGATGCAACTCAAAACATTACAACTCAGCAACATGTTGATAGAATGAATGACTTCTTTGACCTTCATGAGGTTGAGGTAGAAAATGTGACTATGAGATTGTTTGTTCAAAGCTTCGAAGGTGAAGTTTGAAAATGGCTTAGAGCTTTATCCACAGCCTCTATCACCACTTTTCCAGTCCTGCATAGGCAACTCCTAGATCAGTGGGAGGTAAAGCAGAAACCACTCCAAATTTTGTCTGAGTATGAAAGTATCAAAAGGAATGCTGGTGAAAGTGTGCAAGATTATTGTGTGAGCTTTAATGCAATATATAATGCTATTCCGGATAAAATTAAACCACCAAAGGGGTTAGCCTTGCTCAAGTTTCCAAATGGTTTTCATGCTGATATGGCATATCAGTTACGAGAACGTGATCCAACCACACTAGAAGACATGCAGAAGAACAATGTAAGTGTAGAAGCAAATCAGTTGGCCAAAAGAGCAAGAATGAGATCTGAAAAGAGAGTCACAATAAAAGAGGAAGCATCTTCTTCATATGCAAAGATGGATACTTTGATCCAAACAATGGAGAAGATGGTTGACCGGCTAACCATTTTAGATAGACCTGAACCACCAATCAAGAATCGAAATTTTAGAGGACAACGACAGCCCCAATTCCACATCAAGCAGAGGGAACAAAAGGCCCTAGACCAACAAGCACAACAGTAGTAGATCATAACTCCTTTACAGCAAAATTATGTTCAGGGAATGGAAGAAGAAGATGACAATGAACTGGTAGTTGAAGCAAACCATTTCTTCACTGCCAATGGTATGCCTATTTTTCTGACGGGAGATGAAGAATATGTAGAGGTTCCAGACACCCAAAGGGATGAAGATTACATATTAGCAAATCATACAATTTTGGAGGTTGATTCCGATGATTATTAGCGAAGTTATATGAACGGTTTGATAGCACAATAGAAGTAGCATTCTTTGAGGAGCAGAGATGTCTTAATCAATCCCATTCATAAAAGAAAAGAGTTGCAACCAATGAATGACTCCTCAAACATTCAGAAGAAAGGGAAAGAGCCTGCTGATCTGAGTTCCAGCAAAGTACCATCAACAAATAACATTGCAAACGAGAAGAATAATCAGCAAAGTGCAGCGAAAGAGCAAGTAGAGAAGAAGGACCTTACTATCAAAGAGGTAGAAAAAGTTTCATCCTTTAATTTAGAAAATGAAATTGCTAAATTAAAAGTGTCCATTCCTTTGACTGAGATGGTAAAGAATAGCAATTATAAACACCAGGTGTCCAGAATTTTGTAAATAGACCCTTTCTCAAATATGGTAAATGTCGAATATGATCATCTTGAACTCATTTTTGGTCCAGCCATGGAAGGTCAGTCTGAAGATAGTGAAGTTCCACCCTTTTATCTGAGTCTTAGATTGCATGAGTACATTCTCCATAATGCCATGTTTGATTCTAGAGTTTCTCATAATTTGATGCCTAAAGCCATTATGGAGAAGTTGGGCTTGGATATTACTCGGAAATAACATGATTTGTACTCCTTTGACTCCGATAGAGTTCATTGCATTGGTCTTATCAAAGATTTAGTAGTGTCTTTAGATCAGATCCCAGCCAAAAATGTTTTGATGGATGTAGTTGTTGCTGATATTCCATCGTGATTCGATATGCTCTTGTCTAGATCGTGGGGTGCTAAACTTAAGGGCACTTTACAACTTGACTTCTCTTATGCTACCATTCCCATTTTTTCTCAGTTGAGAAAGTTATACGGGGAGAAGAAAATGAAATACATGATCACCAGCAAAGAGAAGCCACTCAATCATCCAATAAATGTTGTACATACTGATTTAGAATAATTTGTTTTGTACTCTGATAGCGGATTAAATGATGTGAATATTCAAATTGTAGAAGTAGATAGTCTGCCAGAAATTTCAGAGAATTTTAGGGAAGTCCTTAATCAAGAAAATGAAAACATAGCAAGTTCTTCTGACAATCCACATACCAGTAGAAAAAAGTGTGTGAAGAGTAGAAAAATGAAGTGATCAGTCAAGGTAAGGTAGATAAGGAAGCAGGATTTCAGCATTTAGAAGACGAAGCAGGCCTTCGGAGCATGGATTTTGATGGTGCTGTGGGTAAGGACGGTGTCGGTATAGGAATTTTGATTCACAGCCCTACTTTCTAGCCCACCAATGTCCCAAGTAATGTTAGAGTACGTTATTACGAGTTGGCTTTTGATTGCTCTAACAATGAAGCGGAGTATGAAGCTTTGATTACAGGTCTTAAAATTTTGAAGAAATTGAATGCAAAAAGGATTTTTGTCTATGGTGATTCAGAGCTCATGATCAAACAGGTGAAGGGAGAGTATCAAGAAAAGCATCTGCAGATGAGAGCCTATAGAAATGCAGTTCTAGATATTTTGATAATTTTTCCTAAATATACTTTGACGGCGGTACCCCAGACTCAAACATTATTGCAAATTCACTTGCCACTGCTGCAAGCAATTTCAAGATCCCGATGAACTCCAGTAACAAGTTTGAAATTCATGTCAAACACTGGCGTACTGTTCCAGATAATTTAAGGTATTGGCAAGTGTTTGGGATGATAATGAAATTAATGCCTTTTGCAGAATTAAGCAAAGTTTAAGGATGCTTCCATTGATGATGATTGTGATATCGATGAACAAGAGATTGACGTGAATCAAATGGAGGTATTACAACTGAAGGATAACATTATTCCTAGAGGTCTCATACGTTTAGAAGGATTTTTTATCAAGATGATGTTGCAAGAAAGCCAAGCTTGGTGCCTACCGATAAAGGAGTTGAGGATGTCAATATTGGAACAGCTGACAAGCCCAAGCTTGTAAAGTTATCAAAAGCATTGTCTCCCAAGGTAAAGGCCCAATATGTTAAATTACTTTCTGAATTTTTTGATGTGTTTGCGTGGGATTATTTAGATTTGAATGTGTATGACAAAGATGTAATTCAGAATACTATTCCTATAAAGTCAGATCAAAATCCTTTCAGACAAACGTTGAGAAGGATCAATCCAAAGCTACTTCCATCCATCGAAAAAGAGGTAAACAGAAATTATTCCAATCAGATTTTCTGATTGGATTTCAAATTTGATCCTGGTACGAAAGAAGACTGGAGAAATAAGGTTGTGAATAGATTTCCAGAACCTCAACAAAGTATCCTTAAAGGATAACTATACACTTCCAAAGATGGACCATATTCTGCAAAGAGTAGTTGGAGCATCACGAATGTCGCTACTTGATGGTTACTCAGGCTATAATCAGATCTTGGTGCATGAAAAAGACTAAGACAAAACTGCTTCACGACACCTTGGGGAAATTTTCAGTATGCCAAAATGCCATTTGGATTGAAGAATGTTGGAGACACTATTTAACGAGCAATGGACATCACTTTTGCTAATGAGAAAGATGTTTTCTTAGTGTTTATTTAGATGATTTGACGATATTCTCTGGTTCTGATGATGAACACTTGCACCGCTTAATGACTGTCTTTCAGAGATGTAGAAGGTTCAAGATTTCTCTCAACCCCAAGAAAAGTCTTTTTGCCATGGATGAGGGTAAACTCCTTGGTCATATCATTTCTAAAGATGGTATCCGCATTGATCCTTCAAGGGTGAAGGAAATTTAGCATATAGATTTTCCACACAACAAGAAAGAGATTCTGGCATTCATTGGTAAGATGAACTTTTTATGCAAATTTATACCCAATTTGTTGGAACATTTACGAGAAATGAATAATATGTTGAAATGGATAGCACTATGAAATGGACTAACGATGCCATTAAGTCATTCAATTTGGTAAAGTTTCCTTTGACCACAGCCCCAATCTTGATTAGTCGTAATTACACTCAATATTTCATTATATTTTTATTTGCATCTGAGCACACCATAGCTGCAGTATTGATGCAAAAGAGGTATCAAATTGAGCAACCCATTTCTTTTTTCAGTAGGACTATTTGAGATGTTGCCTTTCGGTATAATATCATTGGAAAACAAGCGTTGGCTATCATAAAAGAATTAAAGGATTTTAGAGTGTACATTCTGCATTCACATACCATAGCATATGTTCTAATGTAGCAATAAAGGATGTTCTGATGCAAATTGATCCGGAGGGAAGAAGAGGTAAGTGGATAGCAGCAATGTTGGAATACGATTTGGAGATTAAACCCACAAAATTGATCAAGGGACAAGGCTTAGCAAAACTGATGGCATAATCAAATCTGCATGCTCTGTGCATAAATCTTATTGTAGCAATGTTGGAGGATAAGGATGATGGATCGCTCATTCAAGTTTCAGAAATGTTTCTTCAATGACCTTGGTATTCTAATATGGTTTATGTTCTTCATCATATTTCGCCACCTCCTGGAATGTCAAGAATCAAAGGTAGATCACTAAAACTCAAATTAGCTAAATTCTGCATTTTAAAAATTGCTCTTTATTGGAAAGATCTAGGAGGGGTTCTTCTTAATTGTTTGGTTGAAGACAAAGCTCAGTAGGTGATGCATGATTTTCATAAAAGTGATTGTGGCAGTCATTTTTTTTGGAAAACAATAGCTAACAAAGGGTTGTGAGCAGGATATTATTGACCAACTTTATTTTTAGATTTGTATAAACTAGTGATGAGTTTCCATGAATGCCAAGTTTTTCAAGGAAAAAGGAAGCTACTTCCTCTTCCTTTGAAACCAGTTGAAGTAAATGCGCCTTTCCAGCAGTGGGGACTTGATTTCATGGGGGAAATTCATCTTGTTTCATTAGCACAACATCGATGGATCTTGATAGCTACCGATTACTTCACCAAGTGGATTGAGGCCATTCTGACAAGGTAGGCCATGGATACGGTAATTATTAAATTTTTAAAATCTAATATCTTGTCTCGTTTTGGTTACCCTCGCAAGATCATAACAGATAATGAAGTGACATATAAGTCCAAGAAGATGGTGGAGTTCTGCAATAAGTACAATATTACATTAGTTCATTCCACAGCATACTACCAGCAGGGCAACGGATTGGTTGAGTCATCAAATAAGTCCTTGGTGAATATAATCAAGAAAATGTTGGAGGCAAATAAGAAGAATTGGCATAAAAATCTTGGTAATGCCTTATGGTCCGATAGAGTGAGTGGCAAGAAATCCATACGTATGTCACCTTTTGAGTTGGTTTATGGTACTGATACAGTATTTCCTACGTCACTTACAGTCCCGGTCATGAGATTACTACAGGAAGCTGGCAGCGAAGAGGATGATATTCGGCGAAGAATTAATCAAATGATTCACCTTCAGCAAATAAGGGAGGACGTTTCCCAAAACACTTTCAGATTGCAAGAAAAGATAAAGAAGATATATGACCACAAAACCAAAGCAAAAAATTTTAAGCTAGAGGATGTGGTGTTACGGTGGGATGCACGGAATGAGGACAAAGGAAAGCATGGTAAGTTCGACAAACTATGGAAAGGACCGTATAATATCTCAGCATACAGAGGACAAAATGCTTTTCTGCTCAAGGAGATGGATGGTCAGGATTGTTCAGGAGGGTCAGTGAATGGTAGGCTCCTCAAGCACTACTACTTTTGAGGTGGTTCCCTGAAATTATGTCACTTTCATTGTATATACCATTTTCATTTTCCTTGCAAGTTTTCAAGTACACTGTCATTTGAGCATGGGGCCCGAAGTGAAGGCTATAAAGTTTAAATGATTAGTGTCAAGTCTAAGTTGGTTTACAGTCAAGTTTTGAGATAGTTTGGTTGAGAGTCAGTGTTTAGTTGTATTGAGTCCTTTTCCATTTTTTTTTTTTTGGATTTTCACTATATTGCCCAATGGATGAGGCACTTGGTCTACAGTGTTCTTGACACCTCCAAGGAGATGCCATCCCAATAAGGCCATTGTTAGTGTCAGTATCTACATACCTCCATCAGGGATCAAAATTCACTCTTTGTATTTTCATTTTAGGAGTCCTATACTAAAAATTTTGCATCATTCCATTAGTTCATGATATATGGATCCACTGATGGTTGTATTCTCTTCAGCTCTTCCCTCATAGAACTATACATGTTGATCCTCCCTCATGTTGTCTTCAATCATGGTTCATAAACAATCTGTAGTCGATTTCGTTAGGTCCTAGGGTTTTGTCTTCAGTCATGGTTAATAAACAATCTGTAGTCCATTTCATTAGGTCCTAGGGTTTGATTTCATTAGGTTTTAGGGTTTCACCAAGGTCAAAAGTCTGTTGAAATGCAAATAATGGTCAGCAAGGATATGAGGATGATCAATAAATCAAGCATGATGGCTTGAAAAGTCATAGCCTATTGAAAATATTATCTTTTTAACCTAATGTAATTTTCACCTCAAGAACATGGTTTTGAGGTGAAAACAGAGTATATTGAATTTATTTGTATTTCTTATGTAATTTTGAGTTTCTATATGTAATAATGGATCCCAGCTGCACCTAAGCACCTCTCCTTGCTGCATGACAAAGAAACACTGCAAAATAAATCGAGTCAGATTGAACATTTATCCACTTGCAAAGACACAACAAGAAAAGGTATTAAAAACAGGGTTTTGAAGAGAGACAAGAAACATTAGAAAGTGGGTTTTTCAAAGTGAAAAATCAAAATGTACTCCTATTTAAGCTCACATATTTCATTTTCAAAAATCATTATGTTCATTTAGCAACAAAAGTAAGAAGAAGATGTGAATTTGAGTGATTTTGGGCAAAAGAATCTTGGCGTTGCGCATTGGATGAGTGGCATTGCACTTCTGGGCAAAAAAGGCCAGTGCTGCGCGTTGGAGACTTGGCGCTATGCATAGAGCATAGTGTTGTGTGTCTGGAAGAATTCTCTAGTGTGATTTTACATGGGTGTTGTGCGTTGGGGCCGGCGCTATGCGTCTGGGAAAAGGCACTGCGCATTGAGGAGAAAGGCTCCAAAACCCTCAAAACCTCAAAAAATATTGAAATTGCTTTCTCTTTCCCTCTTTCCAAGTAAGTTACTCTCCTCTCCTTCATTTTTTGTTTGCATATGAAATTCATAAGCGCCATTCTTCATGATTAAAATCAAACCCTAGTATTACTCTACTAATCTTAAAAAACCCTAAACCCCTTTGTTTCTTCCCATCACTTATCATTAAAACTCAAAACCCCTCTCTACATCACTACTTATCCCCTCATTATATCCTCTCATCCTAAAACCCCCCTCCCTCACTCTCATAATTCACATCTTATCCTTAATTGTTCAATCTAACCTAGTACATCCCTTCACTCCTAAAAGACTCCCACTCATTCCCTTTATCCCTTTCAAGGACTGTACCACCAAAAAAACCTTGCAAACATGGATAGCGAAGACCATGACTATGAGGAGGAAAACACAACTAGTGACAGCTCAGCAGATAGAGCTAGGTAGTAGAGAAAACCTCATAAGGGAGGTAGGATTATAAGAGAAGAGCCATCAAAACTCAGGGAATTGCAAGCTTCTCAGTTGGTCATGTCATGTTTTAGATATATTAGCTGCTATGAGTTTTGTGAACAAGTAGAGAGAGTCCAATATCACCCAAAGCTCACCAAACTCTTTGTAGCTCATCTTCAAAACAACAAAGTAACTCTTGCTAGGGTGGCTTTCACAGTTTCACCATCCATTATTTCAGATGCCACAAGGATTCTTAATGTTGGTGAGAAGTGGTATAAGGCCGAGGATCTTGATGAACACTATTAAGAGCCTTACATTAAACCCCAGTACAGAAATTAGGTGAAGAGGCTTTTTCCTTTCAATTTTCTTGAGAACAATTATGTCCCCTTGATGAGAATCATCATCAAATATTTCACTTGTGAGGGCAGATTCTCCAGGTTGTACACTTATCACATCAAGCTCCTCATGCATTTTACCAGGGTGAAGATGTTAAACCTCCCATACTTTTTGTTCAAGAATATTGAGAAGATGGCTCATTTTGTCTAGAAGAAGCCATACCCCCAGCAGATGAGCAGCCTCTATCACTACTCCCTGATCAAAATCCTTGTTCTTAATCATCTCAGTCTCCTCAACATCCCTTGGGAGACATTTATTTCTCATGACATATTCAGGGGTCCTCAAATTCCTCCACCCATGTCTTAAGAAGCAGGGGGACCTTCTAGTCATGTGAAAATGGGTGAGGATGCCAAGGAAACAAGAATTGTTGAGGTGCCAGTTTACTTGACCTATCAGAGGTGCACAAGGAGCTTATTTGCAACATCTAGGCAAGTGTTTGCTCCACGAGATGTGGAAGGGACCTTACCTTCTTCATCGACACAACAGGTACAGGTACAACAGCTACATAAAGGGAAGGAGAAGGTGTAGGAGGAAGACCTTGATGATGAGGAGGAAAGAGACTTTGATCTACAAGAGCATGATGAGTTTGAGCAACATGATACTCAGACCATTTATTTAGAGACTCGGGATCAAGAAGCCATCAAAGACATCATCATACGGGAAAGGGAAGCTTAAGTGCAAGCTTTGGTGAACAATTTGGAGAGGGCCAAATATGTCATCGCATATTTGGAGCAAGAAAACAAGCAATTGAGTGGCAAACAAGTCCTCATGGAGTTAGAAATGCTCAACATGAAATGACGAAGTGGCAAAGAGGCATAAGTTACTCTGACCCATATTGAGGAGAAAATTGAAAATGATAGGGAGACTTGGCTTGAGAGAGTCAACTTGCACCTTGAGAAGCTACTACAGAAGGCCAACAGAGATAATCAGATGATCAGACACATGACCTATCATTATAGGACCCGTAACAATATTTGCAATGTGAGGGTCAAGAGAATGAAAGCTAAGATAAGGCGGGCCTTAAAAGGCAAGAAAGAGGAGGATAGACTTAGAATGTTGGCTGAAGCCTCCTTGGCTCAAGAAAGCACATGGCGGTAAGGCTTCACACAAATTTTGGGGAAATTTTCAGCAAATTTTAACATTTGCAATTCTTGGAAATTTGACACACAGAAAAATGACCTAGACGCGCAACGCCACCAGTGCTGCGCTTTTCCTAGGGGCACCCAATGGACAAACGACTTGCATTTTTGGATTCAGGGTGGTGAGGACATGAACCCTAGCAAGTTTCAAAGTTTTTGGAGTAGAACTAGGCCACCTAAAGGTAAAAAAAAATCCTAAAAATGACCTTTCTGCCACTTTTTGGACACACAGAAGCAGTCTTTGGAGAATCATGTTTTGAGGAGTCAAATGAGCTCCAAATGTAGAAATTCTAGGTGTTCTGCAAATCATACTTGAATACCTTTCTAATGAGCTATCGTGGGCTCAATTTGGACGTCGAGAAGGCCTTTGAAGGGAACCTGAAAGTGGCACTGCGCGTTGAGCCAGTGGCGCTACACGTAGAGCAAATTTTGCTCAGGATGCCTATTTTTCTAGTTTTTTACTATGATCATGGATTCTCTCTCATGGTGGATGATTTAATATTGTAAATGATATCATGGCTTGTAAATATGATGGTTAAAAAGTTGTATATGGTAGATTCATTGCTTTAGGAGTAAGTTTGAAGTCAAATGAATCAATTTTTCACTTTTAGAGGCAAGTTGTTGGTGATGCCTATATTCTTGTTCCTTGTTTAGTATCAATTAGATCAACTCCTCATCTTAGGGCTTTGACCCCTGAATATGGGAGGAGGTTGAATGCTTGTCTATATATTCTTCTTCTTTCTCTTTGTGAGAGGTTGGACTCACTTGGATGCTCAGAGCTTCATTGTACATCATTGTAAGCAGTTTGGCAAGGAGATTAATAAGATTTGTAGCTATTTTTATGTGATCCCTGTGGTATGGAGTTTTAGCATAGTTTCTTCTTTTGTAATCATTTGTTTACATGTTTTTTGTATGCCACCATTAATTTCATTGCTTCTTGCTGAATGTTATCAAGTTTGATAGTTAGAATTCGTTGTATCAATGCTCTACCTTGGGAAATCATTCAATATTTCATGTTTTCTACTGTTTGAGAAGGATCCATGATTGTCACATGCCCTTCTTAGCTTCTCATCAGTATTAAACACCTCACACCATTAAGCCTAAAGTGCTAAAGCCTATTCCTACCTTGACCCATAGAACACCCTGCATTTCTGACCTAATTTCCCAGACCTAAACTGCCCAGCTCCATCTGATCCAGTAAAACACCAAAACAATTCAATCAAAATCTTTGAGCTACTATAACTAGCCTAAAATCCTTTACCTGATCTAGTCATCTTGACTGAGATCCTTCTAGAGAGAGCCCTCTCCCAGCCTAGTAGGGCTAGCTACTTGGCTAAGCTTGGTTTGTGGCTACCCTGGCATTGCCTCCCTTCAACCTAAGGTCAATCTAGCTGATAACACCCACAATCCTCTTTTGGTCGCTATGGAATTGGTAGAATAGGAATATATTTGAAAACTCTAATGACAACTTTATGTTGGTTTTTGAATGCAATGTCCCTTGTTACTCTAATGTTTTTTCCCTCGATACTAGGCATAAAAAAGAACTCCACAAGCTGCCAGACCCTGAAATGGAGTATCCGACTAGTTTCTTTAATGGGAAGGCTCAAAGAAAAAAATGTGGATGTGTGTTTTGGATAGTTTTTTCAAAAGAACATGAATTATGGGTACACTGGAATATGGGCAGCGACATGAATAAAAGCGCTGAAGTGAACACCCTCTGGGGCCTTTTATGGTTTACACACTTCATCAACATCCCTCACATCCACATATTTGGGGAATCAAATATTATTATTGAACATGTCAAAGGATGCGCTAAAATCAATCAACAAATGCTGCTCGGATGGCTCCAGGAAATCAACAATCTTTGGTCCCTTTTCAATAATTCATCGATCATGCATATTGAAAGGGAATACAATCAACAAGCAGATCGACTATCGAAGAGGGGTCTACAGGAGAACTTCGATGGTATGCACATGAAACCAAACTGGGACACACTATACTGGATGCTGGGGTGTTTCCATTTCCTAGGTGGCTATGGTTGCTTTTTTTTTTGTATACTTTGTGTTTTTTCCTTTTCTGAAAATTTGCCTAGTTCATTTTCCCATGTTGTGAATAGATGTTAAAATTGTGCGGGGATCTATGGATTATTATGTATATATCCTCAATGATGTACTAGTGGATGATCTTCTATTTTTTGTTTGAATTGACTATATTGCCCCTTTATTGGCTTGTATAGGTCTGACCCAGGTTCAAAGGTGATTTAGCCAAGCAAATCCCGATACTACTGGCCCTTTCGGCAACAGTCCGCGGAGCGTAGACAGAGGTTTCACTCGAAGTAGTATGGGAGGGTGCTAGAACCAAGTTTTCGCACCCTAGGGATGTCTGATGGGATTCTGGAGGTCCATGGTCTAACCTGTCACTACGCACACTTGTGATCCCTTCACGACCTATGGTGTGGCTTCTGCGCAGCCCTACTCGGGGCGCGACCCGTATAATACTCAATATCCTTACTAATTAACTGGTTACTTAACTTGTGTGTGTAAGATTTATGATGATTACAGCATATTCAGCAATCATAATAGTGCGCGCAAGACATAAACGAATATCGATATAAAGAAGACAATGCACAACATATACACAGAATTAGAAATCAACTTCTATTTTATTAATCTTCAATATTGCTTACAAACTCGACACTACCCTACGCACTCTACTATAGGGGTCCACGCACTCAGCTGCAGACTCTACTCGGCCTCTGTGCACTCAGCTGCAGAGCCTCTTCCTACTACTACAACCCAAGACACTTAGAACTCTACTTCAAGCTTGAACAATTCCTGTGCTACTCATTCTATTAACCTCTTTTACAACTTAGAGCCTCGCTCTATTTATACAATCCCATGGTCCACGGACCATGAGTAGTCCAACTTTACACTAGTTTACAATACAATGTTTAGGGCAGACAACCCTATGACTCGATTGTACACTTCACACTCCGCGCCCACAATTCGCAAAGTTTTACAACATCTTTGAACAAAACTTGGGCTTTGAACCCCAAAACCTACTGTGGGGGGATTCCATGCCCAACAGGCCCCCAACACAATCATTGTGACTCGTCCTGAGTCGCTCTGCTGGTGCGGTGATCTTGGCACAGAGCCCTTCCAACCGATCCTATGCTGCGTGTAGGTCCGCAACGCACTGTTCTGCAGTCTACTGGATCTGCTCCACTCTTTCGATCGAAGTCTCGCTATCAAGGGAACATCCCTGTCTTAAGGCATGCATCACCTTCATCCGTGCGAGATTTCCTTCGATTTCTGCAGCGATGAGGAAGGCCTCATCAATCCAAGGTTGTACGTGCGCTTTAAGGACTGCCTCTTTCGGCCACGTGGCATACACTTGTTCCTTCAACGCCTTTGCCTGCTGTAGCTTCGCAAGCTGTTGGGTCAGGATAACTGTCTGGGTCATTCCAAGCACACTGTCATACTGTACTTGAAGCTCCCACACCTCCATTTCCAGGTGTTGTATGTTTGGGTCCTCCTGTAATGAAGTGAGGACTGTGAAGGATTCTTCCAACATAGCGGTGTAGTTCTGTATTGCCTGGCTTATTTCCTCCAGCCATTTTTTAAAAGTGCCAGCGCGTTGTGCCCTAACTTATGGGGGCGTAGAGGGTTGCACCTTTAATGGCAGCTTAGCAATCTGAAGGTTGAGGTCCAACTATACCCTTGTTGCTTTCTCCTTTGCCTCATGGAATCCACTGCCTAATTTGTGGATTCACTCCGCTACGAGTAAATCTATCGGGATGGCTAATTCTAGGATGTTTCGATAAGCATTGTCTACCACCTGCTCTAGTCCTTGAGTCTACGTGACCAATTCATCATGCTACTGGCTGAGTTGTTCCATATTGATCTTTTGTTCACTCAATAACTGTAGCATGTGGCCTTCTCTGGCACAGAGCTCGGCTATGATCTAATCCTGTAATTGGTACAGGGTTTCTCATGGAAGGGCAATGAAGTTTGAGCCCCACCCCTTAATCCTGCCCATCGCAACTCAGTCAACTTCATTTTTTGCTGCTAACGTGCCCTCGGGGAACACGGAAGTGTTGGTTGTTTGGGCGCATAGCATTTGTTCCGCCTCTAATGTACCTGCTGCAACATACGACGCCATCATTCCTTTTTTTGGGGGTTGCACCTGTAGTTCCTGTAACAACGCTCTTAGCACCCCCAACACAGTGTTCTACTCTGTTACCACCTCTAGGAGTGCGTCCTTAGTGACATCGCGAGCCGTTTCACCGATGTCAAAAAGATCACCTTCTATAAGCATGATTGGGTTGATAGATGTCTTCGAGGCTTTAACCTTCTTTCTGTAGACCGGTTTCTCAGGGATGCATGGCCGTTTCAACTCTTTTAAGGTGGTTTCAGGGTCCACAGGTTCTTCGGCCAGGTCTATGTCCTCAGCCCCTTTGCCCCATGGACATGTCATGGCCCTCCTCGGCCTCTTCTGTTGGTGTTGTTGTTGTTTCTATCGTCTGCGTTGTTGCTGCTGCATCGGCCGGCTTCTGTTATGCATCTACCTCTACTACTACTTCTTCCTGGTGCCTCTTTTTAGATAGTTTCTCAATGCGTAGCTCAGTGTCCTTCTTCCTTTGTTGAGCTACGGCTCTTTCCATTCCTGTCAAGTCCAAGGTACGCCACTCCAGAGGCCATGTTTCCAACACCGTAGATGGCACCATCAGTAGAAATGAATGGGAGCTTTGTCCATCCCTTTGCCAGATCTTTTCGTGCCTGGATATAAATTTTGTCCATGTTCGCTTTAAACTCTGTAAATATCTACAGAATGCGTACACCATGGGAGACAACTGTGGTCTTCTATTGATCCACATCCAAATTCTCGCCTGCATCAGCACCCAAAAAACCTTGGTTCCATGAATCCGCTTCGCGTCCGTAGTCACCCAGAGCAAAGCATACTTCGCGGCAGTAGGTAGGTCCCGGTCGATGTTTAGGAACTGGCTATCTTCCGGTGGCTCTCCCGCTACCAATAAGATGGATAAGAGAAACCACACGTAGTGGAATGTCTTACCCTTCTCTTGGGCCTCCTTGAAGTTTGTCAAAAACTCCTCACAGAGGAACTCAGCCCAGTTGAACTAGACCCCTTCCGCACATTGTTCGGCCAACACACCCACAGGCACTGGTACTTCATCGACGCGACATTTTCGCATTAATTTTCTAGCCAAGATCTGGGTGGCGACTCTCACCACTTTCTCCTTGATACTCGTAATTGCATAGCCTCGCTTCTTCTTTTCCAACTTATATTTAGTTTTCATGGCTTTTGTGAGAGCCAAATCATTTTTTTTGCCCGTCATCATGGCGGGATCCTTTCCCTTACAGGGAAGTCGAGAAATCTGGTGAATGAGGGCGGCCATGATGGGAATAGGCTCTTCCAACAATAGACACCCATCATGCAACAGGAACATCAACTGCCTGATGATGGAAATGGTGATGGGTGCATGGTGAAAGTGTGGTATCCATTGTAGATGAAGTAACCCGACCTTCTCCACACTGCGTATCCATTTTCGTGGCTCCAGCGTGATTATTGACCCCTCCAAATTTTGTTTCATTAAGCTCTCTGTCGCTAGGTGCGGGAACTTCTCCCTATCCGCGAGGTCCCAATCTTCGAATTTCAGGGTAGGCACCCAGCCTAGGAGCGGACCTTCAAAAGTAATGTCGTCGGGGAGAAGTGGGGTCTGGAGCACACTCTTCATGGCCTCTAGGTCTTTGGGTGCCCTGGTTGTCCCTTTCTATGGAGGGACGTACTCAGGTAAATTCGCGGCAGAAGGCATTGGTAGGACATCCTCCTTAACGTCTTCTTGCTCCTCTATTTCATCAATTAGAGCCTGTAAGCCCTCCACCTCTTCGTCTGACTCAATAGTGATGACCTTGCCTTTTCCTTCCATTGGTATCTTGCCGAACCATAGGTTTCTTGGGGACACACAGATTGGTACCATAGTTTATTTATGTTTCTTCAGCCATGACATCCGTGGTGATTTTGAAACTTTTGGTGCAACCCCCGCATCTCCAGGATCCTCATGGACCATATGGGGCAGTGCAGCCTCGCCAGTGGTATCTTCGGCAAAGCTCACACTTGGCTTAGTAGCAGTCATCGTGTTTGAACAGGATATGTTCTATCGGGTACTCAAAGAAGGTAAGATTTCTTGCCACTCAATACTCTGCGACTTCTCAAATCTCAAATAACCAAGTGTTGTCTCATGGCTAGTCCTTGGAGTTTTATAGCATCTTTTGAATTTGAATTCGACAGCTCCCCCCATTTCTGAGTTATTAATGCATTCTTGGTGGTTGATCGTCCCAAATCGCTCTTAATTCGTGTCTTAATTGCCCGTCGCCTGCTCCCTTTTGCCTTGAATTGGACACCTTGTCATGAACAGTGACGCCAACGGTTACTTTCCAGTTTACCGGTGCAACAACGTAGCTCCCCATGCGCAGGCGCGAACCTTGTACCATGCTAATTTTGCACACACCTCCTTCACCGCATAGTTCCTAAATAGACTCTTTTAGAGTCTCGCGCTCTCTTTCAACTGTCTGGAGCACTAAGACTGTGCTCCCTACGGCAGGTTAGGTGGTCGCACCATCTGTGTGAGACTTCAATTCACCTTCCAGCCTAGTCTGTGGACACTCCACAATTGCCCTCACGACAGCCGGCGCAATGCATTCTACCTCATGTGGTGTGCTCCCTTTGTTATTTCATTTGGTAAGGTGTGGTCTCAGCCAGGGTAGCAGAGTCATAAATCCTCAACGACAATTTTCTAACGCAATGGTATGATCATTGCTATTTAGCCCTGTCATCCTTGGTTTATCAACAAGACATGCTTGCATGACCTCGTTTTCCAATCCTTGGATCTGCACGTTCATGAACATGCTTTTCTTCCTCAATCATATCTGATCTTCTTCAAGTTCGCGAACCGTACGGTTCCCTCATTGAATGGCTTCCCAAATCCTTTTATGGTTGTCCTCTTGTCGCTGTGGGATTCCTCCGTCCTAGCCTTCACGCACTGTCATAACTACGGGAGTTATTATGTGTGGATTCCTTTTGGTATTCCCTTCGGAAATTGTGGTTTCTACTCTGTTTCGCACGTTCAGAATCATCTCCGTGCTTAGGTTTTTGCACAAGGTCCTATAGGCCCATCAAATCGTTAGCACGCGCAGGTCCCAATCAATTTGTCTCGTGTGGTGAACTTTGTTTAGTACTCCATACACCCTATTGAATGCCTCATCATGGAGAATTGGTAACGTGCACTGCCCTTTCTGCTACTATGGTTTGTTCCAATTCTCTAGACTGGGGATGGCATGCACTTGTGCGGGCTGTACAACATATGTTTGTACACATCATGAAAGGTGGGCACGCAAGTTGTTTCACCCCAACGGATTAGCTTTCATTCGAAGCTGGGGTTTTCCAAAATTTAGGCGCATCATCCTTCTGCATCTGCACCAGTCTTCAAAATTTCCTTGATGCATACCCCACCATTGTGTGGGTGTTGTGCACAGTGCCCACTTTAGCACATCGAACCACTATTGTTCTGGTACTGTACTTTCAAATTTGCTTAGAAATTCATCCACCGTTGACAATCCATCATATATCGGAAGCTCCCTTGCCTCTGTTCTCATGCAACGTAATGACCTGATCATCATGTTGCAGTTCAGTATTGTTACTTCGTGCAGCCGGCTTTGCCATCATTCGATCTCTTCCTCTGAATCCAAAGTGCAGGAGCTTTTGCACTCCCATGAAATCCTTTCGTCTGCAGTTGGATTTACCCAATCCTCTCCTTGCAGAGTTATCTTCTAAACACAGTCAAGATCATCGTCACTATCATCATCGCGCACTAGTTTAGTGTAGCACGCTCCTTCGGCTGCATCCAGTGGTACTACTACGCGTAGTGAATTTTTCTCAAAGATCATTTTGCGCTTCTTCAGATTTATGACTCCATTCATATCGGTAGCCGAGTCTATCCTGAGTAGCGCGAGATAGGGATTACTATCATCGACAATCTCTATCACTGCAAAATCTGCTTGTGTGCTCGCGCCTTCAATATCAACTATCACCCCTTGCAATCTTCCCATGGGCAAAATATTCTATTGGTTCACCATTCGTAACTAGATAAGGGACCATCGTAACACAGGTTTGCCCATGCGCTTCCATGTTTGCTTCAGTAGTATATTCGCGTTCGAACCCAAATCTAGGATTACTTGATCCATTTCATATTCGCTGATTTGCGTAGTCAACCTCATTTCCCTTCCAGTGCGTAATGTATGCTATCCCAGTTTTTGGACCACACGTGGTTCTCCTGACCCCACGGACTTAGTGATAAGTTCCTATAGCCCTTTGACTGCCTTGTTATCGCGCAACAGTTTCATGCATGTCTCCAAAAAGGTAGTGAGCATTGAAAGACCCATCCCTGGTTCTAGTTGATCCTTACTACCTAAAGTGGAGGCCTCCGTGAAGCTCTTCTTAGCTTCCATGAATGTCTCCTTTACGCATTCTAAGTCAAACCCGGGTTCCTTTGTAGGAGCCTTGCAAACCCACGTACTTTCTTCTAGCTACTTCCCCTTATCATTTCCCGTGGTCATGCCACTTCTGAGCATCATGTTTACATTCGAGTCTTCTTCGTGCATCTTAGACCTCATCATTTGTATATTTTGAGTCGAAGGGGGCTGGAGTACCCCCTTTTCGTGCATATTCGCTATCAGCGCCAGGAAATCTTCTACATCATGATAAAACTGGTTACAATACCAACATGATATCCTAGTCAGGTTCATACAATGATGGGCATAATGCCTTGCCCCCCTGCAATTGTAACAAATTATCTATCCGCGACCCCTTCCTAGTCCCATCCCACCTCGACCCTGACCGCCACCTTGAAACCCAACGCATGCCATCCCTGCATTTGGGTCGAAGGCTCACGTTTTGTTCTGCACCCTGTAAGCAGGAGTCCGATCCATCATTATTTCATAGCTTCAGCAGGTGCGTTCATCATGGCCTACTGACCTGCATAAATTACAAAATAATTTTTGGGACGTCTGCATATACTTCTACAACAGATGGCAATTATCTATGGTATTCTTTCCTCCTATCTAGCAAATCATGCACCATAATGCAGTTGTTGTGCTCGACCCCGCCTGTCCCTCTAATATTAATGCCATCGGCCCTCCCCCTGCCAAGTAGTTTGCGAACACTAGGCAGTGATCCTTTTCATGCCCTTGGCCTTTGCATTTTATCACCATACTTCCTCGTGCACTTCCGGCTAAGTCATCCTATCCTGTTTTAAACTCTACAACTCTAGACACAAATTTTGTAGTTGTGCATGGATTTTTTGGACTCCTAACCGAGGGTCTCATATAGGGGTCTCATGTAGTTTCATTGCCATCTCCAATGCTTCGACCTAGGTGGAAAGTTTTTGTTGTGACAGTGTCGTTCTCAAGTGTGGTGTAAGTGAGGCCACAAACCATGTGTGATGTTGTGCATCTGTTAACGTCATATTGGCTTCGTGGATTGCGCTCTTCAGCCTTTGGTCCAGATCCCAGGGGGTCTCGCCCAGGAGCATGGAAATCTCCTTAAACCCAATGATTAATTGTGTCTCCAATTTTGGCCTGCTAAATTCCCTGTTCAGCCGGTTTGGATCTCTGCAATTCCTACGTTCCAGTGGTCATTAGAATGCTTGATATACCATGTCAATGTGTGATCCTGCAGTGCGCTCACCAGCGTGGCCTTTTTAATATTATCATCCACGACACCCTGTGCTTCCCATACTGCTCTTACCATGAACTAGAATTGGTTTGGATCTTCATTCCCTACTCCTCTGAATACTGGTAGTTTGATCATGCTTGCCATACTGAATTGTGGAGGTACTAGAGGTGGAGTGGGTGGAGATAGAGGTGAGGGGAGTGAAGCGGGTGGCGATGTGGGTGGCAATGGTAGACGCAGGATTCACTACCTTATCAAACTGGCCGCACTTCTCAGAGAAACCTTCGTGAGCTCGTCATCACTCTCCCGTGAGGGTGAAATTAAGGGACTGTCTTCTAATTCTTCACTACTTCTGCTTTTGTAAATCCTCCCGCTTCATGTAGTCCCAAACATTAATTTATTCGCATAACCTGCTTTTCACACAAGAGCATCTTAATCCTAGCGTTCAAAGATTTAATATACTTACCTCACGGTCCCTGAAGAAAACGTCGCTCTGCCTTTCTGTAGCTGATGGTCGTGCCTACCGAAAACTCAGTGATAAATCCTCCTATTATTCGATTGAGCCAGTGGTCCACAGCTCGCGCTATCTTATCTTCTGAGGCTTCTCGTCTATGCACTAGTTCTGGAATCCACACGATTGGTTTGTCGAGCCCACACCTTCCTTGGCTATCTGCTAACTTCGCGATCCACTCATACAACTCTGACGGAAAATATGTAAAGAAAATCTCGTGGATTTCAGTGTACAAGTAGCGATCCAACCATTGTTCCTTAGATACTCACTAATTTCTGTTTTCTAGCGCCACGAACTCGCAAATCTTCTTGTCCCACCACTCTTTAATTTCTTTCTTTGTAGGGTTCCAATGGAACGACATCAGACATCCTTTATGCAAATCCCAGTCCTGGCAACGGAACCATTTATTGGCTTGTATGGGCATGACCCAGGTTCAGAGGTGATTTAGCCAAGCAAATCCCAGTACTACTGGCCCTTTTGGCAACAGTCTGTGGAGCGGGGACTGAGGTCTCACCCAAAGTAGTATGGGATGGTGCTAGAACCAAGTTTCCGCACCCTAGGAATGTCTGATGGGCTTCTGGAGGTCCGCGGTCTGACCTGTCGCTATGCACAATTATGATGCCTTCGCAACCTCCAATGTGGCTTCTGCGCAGCCCTATTTGAGGCACGACTCATATAATACCCAAGATCCTTGCTAATTAACCGGTTACTTAACTTGTTTGTGTAAGATTTATGGTGATTACAGTATATTTAGCAATCATAACAATGCACACAATATAGAAACAAATATTGATATAAAGAAGATAATGCACAACAAATACATAGAATTAGAAATCAACTTCTCTTTTACTAATCTTTAATCTTGCTTACAAACTCAACACCACCCTGCGCACTCAGCTGCAGGGGTCTACGCACTCAGCTGTGGACTCTACTAGGCCTCTGCGCACTCAGCTACAAAGCCTCTTCCTACTACTACAACCCAAGACACTTAGAACTCTACTTTAAGCTTGAACCATTCCTGCACTACTCATTCTATTATCCTCTTTTACAACTTAGAGCTTCGCTCTATTTATACAATCCCATGGTCCGCGGACTATGGGTAGGCCGACTTTACACTAGGTTACAATACAATGTTTAGGGTGGACAACCCTATGACTCAACTGTATACTTCGTGCTCCGCGCCATCAATTCATGAAGTTTTACAACATCTTTGACTAAAACTTGGGCTTTGAGCCCCAAAACTTGCTGTGGGGGGAATTCCATGCCCAACACCCTTGTATTATATGGCTACAACTAGATTAGGTCATATTATGATTATATGATGTATATATTACTGTCTAGACTTCTGGATGAGAAGCGATATGCTTACCCAAAAATAATATATAATATAGATCAGTGAAGTAAAATATGTCTCATATGATAATATATTACACCATATGATAATATATTACACTCTTTTATACTAGCAAAAAACAAATTACAATCTTCTCGTAAACTATATTATCAGATTCAAGAAAAAAAACATATAATCAAATTTAAAAGAAAAAATATTTTAATTATTAATTAAACCACGCATTAAAAGTTCACAGTTTCCTTAGGAAACATGTTATGTTTTAAATATAATACTTATTTTGAAACAATAAAATATAAAATATAATATTTTAAATGTTCTAATCAATGATGATGAATCAACGTACCTTTGCAAATAGGAACCTCACAATTCGATGAGGATAAGTTTTGGCAATAAAATATATATTTAACTCTATTTGGATTATGATGAATGACGCGTAAATATTCGTGTCGGTCTTAATCAAGCATTTAGAGTCGCGCTAACGTTCCGTGTGGTTGTAGACCGTTCTCCCGCGAGCATGGCGTGGCGGCAGGAAGGACGACATAGCCACGCAGTCATTTGCCAAATGGCCAACAGAGCCGTGAAGCGGAAACTACTATAGCACACGCAACTTATGACGATTTCACGATCATTGGCCAACTCATGCCGTGTTGAACATTGTGGATTTCGAATATTAACTTAGCCGTTACTCGACATGGAATTAAAATAACTCCGTTAGTTTCATGATCCAGGATGGTTCCATTCCTTTGCTGCCAAACAACAGGATGGTCAATGAACCACACGTCTATGCTGATCTAGAATCAAGAAAGCTTCGGCCGCACGCCAAGTTAAAAATTGCGGGCAGTTCGAAGATATAATTTCTATATAAAAGGCGCGCAAGCGGAAATTTTCAGACAGATTAGTCAGTTTCTCTAATTTGGCTGTTTTAGACTTCAGTGAGTTGGTTCTAATCTCTGAGCACTAAAGCACAGGAAATATTAGAGATGCGGAGACTAATAAATGCCATTACTTTTTTCAGAGCATCTCACGCGAGCCAAGTACAGCAGAATATTGATCGGTAGACTGCAAATATAAGGAAAAGTAGAAGGACCAGATGGATACCGAAGAGAAGATGTGTGTTGAAGCTCCAGCCGAGATGGGTTTCGATCACAGAACTGCACAACTGCTGGCTCTGGACAATCCATGGCTTCTCATGGTTGAAGAAGAAACTGCTAACTTGTCGACGACAGCGGAAGGGGATCTTCAGAAGCTAGACGAACAAATTCCAACCATGTCAGGTAAGACTGATATTTTTTCTGTTGCAGAAACCGAAGCTTTCCCAGTTCTAATTGATTTCGAGAAGATATGCCTCTGGGATCACGATGGCGATTTTAAGGTCGGGATTAGAATGGAAAATCCAGACTATATGAAGAAGATGTTAATGGAATGGGTTCATGCAGTGGCAGCTTATGTTCGTTTACTGCACGCTTATGCAGAGATACCCTAGAGATATATAACATCCAAATTTGGAAACGTTGTTGAAGAAATAAACAAGTGCAACCTTGGCATATTTCAGAAGAGCGAAGAGGAGGAAGGTTGAAGGAAAATTAGAAGACAGCGAGTGACTTAGACCAGACTAGTGTTTAGTTAATACGGACCCATTTTGTAGGGGGCAAAAAGTGGTCTCGACGGCCGAGGCAAGGGTTTTGGTATCTATTTGGCTTTATGGATTTGTGCACAAGTTCAATAGGACTTCACGGTGAAGTTGAGACATTTGGGGCATAAGTCTACTGTTTTTCGTAGTTGTATGGATTTGTGCACGTGTCCAATGGTTTGTGAGTGCGCGTTACTCCATGTCTTGCTTGTGTGCAGGAATGGAATATCATCACTGGCCCTGAGTGTGTTAGAATAATAAGGTAGGATAGTTTTATTTGAATTCAAATGTATAGTAAGCGCTGGAGTATCTTACGTGCCAATAAATATGTCATGAGAATATGATAGAATTGAATTATTTTGTGATTGAAACGGAACCATTTTGTAATGTATACACAAGATGTATTACATGAATCTTAGTTATATGTATTACATGAATCTTAGTCATATTTGACTTTTGAGTATTCAAGTCTAACACGTAAATTATCTAAGACTTTCGTTGTGATGAGGTGACATGGTATGGTAAAAGAGGAAGATCCCTTGTCTGATAAATAAGAAAGGCTCATGCAACTTACTATTAAAAAATATACAATTTGATACCATTGACTGGTAATATTTAAAAAACTTATGAATAAAATATTTTTTTTATATATTAATAATAACAAAAAATATTCAAAAAAAACCATAAATTAAGACCTTTCAATATCTATATATTGTAAACGTTATTTTAACATTTAGAAAACCTCGTCAAAGAAAATAATAAGTAGGATAATATTTAGCTTTAATTCATTATCATGATAATGAATTAAAAATTTTATTAATATATTGAGGATAAAATTTTTATGTAACTTTATATATATATGTATGTTTGATCTTTTAATTATGAATTCAAATAAGGTATTTTATAATTTTCTATGTCCTTATTTAATAGCTTAGAGCTCAAATTAGAGTGATGGTGCGGGAAGAGTTATGTTCTATGCCTAAGGATATATGTAGAAGTCCATTTTGAATGGAAAATAGCAAAATCACTCATAAAGGATTAAAAATCATTGTCTAGGATTATAAGATAATTTATAATAAGTATAAAAAATTTATTTATAATCTAGAATTATAAGATAATTTATAATAACGATAGGTAATTTCTTTTCCATTGTTAATGGTATGAGATCAATAGGGAAAATTGGCCACACTTCTAGTTGATAAGTCCAATTTCATCGTATCAATAATACAGGTAATTCAAATACATATGAAATGGCAAATTAGAGACTAGACTGAACGGAGGTATATCAAAATAATATAATAAGGAAACGACAATAAGGGTTTTATCAATGATATTTCGGAAATATGGATGGTGAAATATTTTTTATATTTTTAATAATGGTTAAATTAGTATAATCATATTAAGAATATTAATGTGGTTGAAATAATTAAAGGTTTTATAAATATCACAACAGAAATTGTAACACGAAAAATGTTTTAATAATGTACATATATACTTAATTAATCATGTATAAAAGGTTAAAAGGTTAAGGGTAAATTTTAATTTAAGAAAAAAAGAAAAAGAAATTATAAATGAATGTTATGAATAATAATGAGGAATTTATCATGGAAAAACTTATTGAATTGGAATAATGTCAAATTTCTAGGAAATTGGTAGGTGGAGAGCCACATGACACGAATCTAATTTTTTAAATTTATTAAAACTAATGGACCATTTTGCTAAATAAAATTTTCTTATACATAAATGAATGTTATAAACAATAATGAGGAAGTTATCATGAAGTAACTTATTAGAGTTGGAATAATCTCAAATCCCTAGAAAAATGGTAGGCGGGGCGCAACATAGCACAAATCTAGATTTTTCAATTAAAAAAATAAAATGAAATCAAACAATCCTCATCCACCTTAAGTTGAAATAAAAAGCCTTCGGAAATTAAATTTATAAATGGAAATGTGTTATATATGTAAAGAATGGTACTCCTTGTATGATTAATCTAATATATAATTTATAAATTTAAAAGTACAACTTGATCATGTGAATACATTTAAAAGGACATCATGATCATGTGTAAGGTTGAATTGCATTATATTATGTATTTTATATAGTAGATGTTTAATTTTTTTTTACAAATTGGGAAAAAATTATCATAATTTAGTTGTCAGATCAATAGTGGGGATAGTCATTACTAGATCGATAGTGGGGATAGACATTACTAGTTTCTATATGTGAATGCAAACAATGGAAATTGAAGGAAAACCAAGCCGTCTAGAATTACCAGTCGATGGTGTGTAAGAGGGGATGCTTTCACTCCTATCAAATAGATCTAAGTCTTGGACCACTAATCCAAAAAAAACATATTTTTAACCAAATAAATGTTTAATAATTACTATAACATGTGAAGAAATAACAAAAATATTTTTTTATTTGGTGATATCACAGAATAGATTTACTAATATGTTTTATTATTAATTGGATGTAATATTTGATCGTGAACTCAAGGTAACATATGGGGTTACTAACTATCAAGATTCTTTTAGGGACTTTTATGAGGTGGTTAAATATTCCATGATACTAAAAATGATGGGGATGGGTTACGAGAAGAGGACTTAAGGATCACTCCTCATTATGGGGGAGTTCATTTCAACTCAAAATTGTAATAAAATTATAACAGATTTGGAGAAACGTGTTATTGTAATTTAGTAAAAATATGGAGAAATTTTCATGCTCTTACTACTATATCACTTAGTAGAAACAGACATGCAACTAGAAAAATAACAAAGCTTCCTAGTTGTGTGGATTTAAAACCAATTTTATGACCCTTAAAGAAAATCAATTGAAGAGTGTTAATCAATACATATTGAGAGAAGTAGAATTAAAGCATGCATAGTTGAAAATGAGTCATAGTTTCATGTTCCAACACACTCTTATGAGGGAAATTTTAGGGGTGAAATTTCGCTAATTGGATATTTTTTGGACAACTTTTTGAAAAAAAATTATTTTCCTATTTGGTTAAAAATTTTACTATTTTTTACATACATGTCATTAAATAGATAATATTCCCTAGTTTTAATAGTAAATTACATGTTTTTTAATTGAATATTTTCGTACACTCTATACAAATGACTTTTCAAACTAGAATAGTCACATATAATACTATAAATAAACATAATATAGAAAGCCTTAAAAAATACCTTTACCCTTAGTAAGATAGAATGAGAGCCTAGATGAAAATGGAACCAATGGAAATCCAATAGACAATGAAGTTTGTAAGTATGGTAAAATGAACTCAAACATGGTATAAAAAAACTCATGAAGATGTCTAAACACTCTTATTGTCAAACTGATCAAACACGAGAAATGACATAAAAGGAATGACAACAATATCTATCACCATATAAATTCCCCCCTTGAAACGCAGTTGAGCAACTAGCAGCAATCAAAAAATGTTGCCACCATCAAACCCCCCAACCCCCCCCCCCCCATGAAATATGGTTGATGGGGCAATGACAAACAATAGAAAACAATAAGAACTATATATGATTGCATATTTGATGAGACACAATGGTATGGACCCCACAAAAAATTATCCAAATGACACTAACATCTATCAACCCAACCATAATCAATCTACATTGTTGACATTGGTCCATAGTTCATATTGTCATGGTTGATGCATGGGTGATTTCCTATGATCCTTATGAGGATGTTGATGTTGCTCAGTTTTTGGTTCTATAGACTCAAAGATAGGAGCAACAACATTGGCATCTTGAATGTTATTAGCGGTCATGTCATCAATATGATTATCACAATCAGTAGGAGCATGTCCTTCAGATGCCTCAATTTGAATTCATATAACAATAATCAAAACTTCTCTGCTCTCTACAGAGTTGGATGTAGGTAATGAGACAACAACAAGATCATACCAAAGACTTGTTATTGATGTCTACACTATCGGGTTAACAAGAAAAATGATTCCTTGTATATTATTCCCAAGTCCTCCTCTAGTTTATCCCATTTTTCTCAACAATAAAAATCTAATACCAGTGGTGTAGTTTTCAAATCTAGGTCAAACAAAAACACCATTATCAGTTTATCCATATGTGAGCTTGAAAGTTCAACAATAGCATTCTCCTTCTGAGCTTTATGAAGGTGATTTACTTCCAATTCAAAGTGTTTCTTGAGTCTTGCAAGTCATGAATGACCTTATCATTCTTAATCAATTGTTGTGACAATGCATCATAATATTGTTTTAAAGTTTTATGGAAATAAAGGAAACTAGTTTTCTTGTAAGCATTTTCTAAAGTGTATCTCTACTCAAACACTCTCATAGAAAAAAAGAAAAAAAGTCTTGACCCCACCCATCAAGCAAGCCACCCAATGTCACCTTAGTGGCCTTCTCTCACTCTTTAGACTACAAAAAGGATATCATTATCTATGGGGTTATCCTTAAATATTGAGCTAAGCTAGGTCATTGAGTAATGAAAGTAAGTTCCTTAACGAAGACAAGTGATTTGACACTTCTCACTCTCAAAGTAAAAGGTCAAGGATAAGTGTGTGAATAGTCAAACAAACCATGAATTATTAACAGATTTTAAATTATTTTAATTAAACAACTATGCTTATTCATGCAACCAAATTATACTTGAAAAATGAAAGATAAATCTTGCTCAATTAACCATATAGCATGAGATGCTAGTGAAGCATATATACAATGACACAATAAAAATAGAAAGTGAATCATAAATTGTCTATACAAGTAATGCATTATATTATTCATTCATCCTATTCATGAGCATTGGAGATTGAGAGTTTGTTATCATCATAAAGAGACCATTCCACAGTTAAGAGATCATACACCAACAATATTAACTATGTTTGGGACCACAAAGAGTTATATGTTTGTGATGATAAATAAAGGAAATATTCAAACTTGTCATTGTTACTATGGGAAATGAAGAAAAAAAGGTTGAATGTGGACTACTTACACGTTTTTAACATTCAAATATCATGCATTTATCATCATGCAAGTTCCATGAAGGAAATTTGGTAGTGGTACTAAGTGAACATTCTTTGATCAAAGTTCATACCCTCTCCTTAGCACTACCACTTTGCAAGAAGAAGAAGAAATGTGAAATATATGTGCAACCAACTAAATAAGTTGGAAAGGTTGTTGCAACATATGTAGGTGGTCACTTTGTGTTGTGAAAAGAGGTGTTGGCTCACTCCCCTTTTTGATAATTTGTCAACCATTGAATTTGATTCGCTGTGAATGTGATCAAATGATATGACCCTAAAGATTCTAATAAGATCCATAACTTTAATCATACTTTGATCCAATAAAGAAGTGTACAAGGAAGTATAACCTTTAACCCAATCTAAAACAATCTTTGCATCCCCTATGACTTGTAAGTTTAGATTGTTGAAGTGACACAATTAAAATGACTAACATAAACAACTAATTCATATTATTGTAGCTTTTGTTAGGCAGTCATATTTTTTTCCTAGACTAAATTAGTCATTTATGTTAGTAATTTTTAGTAGTATTACTTATTAGCTAGTCATATATTTTAATTGGTGACTAAAATAGTCATTTATGTTAGTCGCTTTTTGTTGGGTCTCTTAATATTGCTAATTTTTTGTAGTATTTCACTTGGAAAAGTTATGGTGACTATCGTTCTATGTCACCTAGTCACTAATTTCACCATTTTCTACTAGTGCATGGTTGCAAGGTGCTCCTGACATGGAAATACTTGATTGGTAAAATTCTTATGATGTACATATTTGAAATAGATTCTTTGAAAAGTATGTAACTGCATGGAATACAGGTGACATACATCATCACAATATAATGGTTCCACATATCCTCAATTATGACCCTTGCCTATTGAATAATGATCAGACTTTCTCTTATAATCTTCATGATGGTTATGAAAAAATACTAAACCATATCCAAAGGAACACAAAGTGTAGTGTAGATTCTTGTTTGTGCTAAAAAGGAACTATTCTCACATGTTGTTACAATGCTCCCAGTGATATTTGTGATGAGTAAAGACCATTCATAGATTATCAAGGAAGAAAGAAATATGAGCAACATGAAATGATGATAGGCTCAATGTACATAACATTGACCTTCTAAAAATGTGGCATGCAAATGTTGATTTCCAACCAGTGCTTTCTATGTTTTCTTAAAATATATTGTTATGTATTCATAAAAAGAAGAAAATGGGTCTGAAAGTTTTCATCATATGTCAACTAGAATTTCAAATTTTGTTGGTTGTGAGGATCATGCTTTATGTGCATATAGAAGATTTCCTGTAGAAATGATTTGTTATCATGACATTGGAGAACAAGAAATATGCCATATGTTGCTTAAGCTACCTCTTATTGTTTGTAGTTAGAATTTTGTTTCCTTAAATGTTGGAAGAAAGTTTTTCAGCAAAATTTGAAGGGATATCCTGCAATGTTCACCTGAGAATATTTCTGTTCAATATTAATGGAAGTGGCCTTTTCTCCTTGAACATATACCTTTGATAGAAATGACAACATATTGGAAATTTGATATCAAGTGTAAAAAAGATCCATGGAAGCCTAAATATGTTCATGCCATGGTTTGGTTTTGGCCACGGTTTTATTCTATTCCTAGTGAGGCTTCATATGAATTTGAAACCTTTTACTCGACAAAATTGCTCTTATGCAAGCCATTTCGTAACATTCCCTTAGATATTGGCCTTTCAACTGAAATCGTTATTGAAAATTGGAGGAATTTCTGATATCGAGCATGGCATGTTGATCAAAATCCATCAATTTTCGAAAATATTGAAGATGAAGAAGATGGTGATTTTGCTAATCAGGAAATGAATCTTGAAGATGATTTTCAAGAATGACATATTTTCTATCGCTTAGTTCCACCAAATTATGTGAATGTTTCTGATCTTCACACCCTTGGTCGAAGGGACTTTGATATATCCTTTGACTGGTAAAGCAAAACTATCTCTAATGATGTTGAAGAAGAAGCTATTAATTCTATAAGGAATGAACAATCAAGGGGTGATATTATTGACCTTTCAAATATAACATTTTCATTTTCAGATTCATTGGCAAAAACATAATTACTTTCTTTTCAAATCATTTTAAGGAACATTGTTGAATATGAGAGTCGTGAAGCTCTTCTTATGATTGTTTCGGGCACTCTAGGAATAGGGAAGTATTTCCTTATCCATTGTATTTTTTATGCTCTTTCTAATTTTTTAAGTAATGGAGGAATTCCTTTGTTTCTTCTTTCCCTTGTAGGAATATGTTATTTTAATATACATGCAAATCCCTAGTAGTATTCCAAGAATAAATGAGGAATATTTGATATCTATTGATTGATGAAATGAGCTTCCTAGGATCAAGGTTATTCATACAAATAGATTCTTGATTAGGAGAAGAATTTCCAGAGAAAAATAATTGTCCTTTCAGTGATAGATCCATCATTCTTGTGGTTGGTCTTGACCAAATACCTCCTGTGATAGGTAATCCTTGTTATGAAAGTAATACAACAAGGAAAGTTGTATTGAATAAATTCAACATTGTTGTCACTCTTGACGCAATCTTTTGCCAACAAGGGAAGAATGAAAAACAATATTGTTTCAGTAGAGTTCTCAATAACATAAGAAATTCAACATATGTTCTTGAAGACTAGGATTTTCTTATGTCATGGGCTGATATGAGGTTGTATCTTAGAGGAAGGGATTTATTTAATTACACAATTCACATTATTCCAACAAATAATTTGGTATTGAAGTCATTGGTGCTAATGATGATTAATTGGACTGTGAGTCTTGTTGTGCCCTAGTAAACATGTTATGTTGACATGTAACTTGTGGGTTTAAGCTAACTTAGTGAATGTTGCAGTTGGTTATGTGAATGATATATTTTATATGCTTACCTCTAATCAACCTCAGCTTCCAATGCTCACCACTATTATTTTTTATAAGTATGTTGGTGTTCAATTTGATGCAAATAACAAAAAACAATTTACCAATCACGCAAGTGATAAGAGGAAACCGAAAAAAATTCCTTTTAAGATGGCATGGGCTCTTACAATCCACAAGTCACAAGGGTTGACTTTAGAACAACATCAATTAATATCGGGAATAAATAGTAGCAAGACCTAACCTTCACATCCATATCAAGGGTGAAATCAATAGATGGTTTACAC
Organism: Pinus taeda; assembly: GCA_000404065.3. Taxonomy (NCBI): domain Eukaryota; kingdom Viridiplantae; phylum Streptophyta; class Pinopsida; order Pinales; family Pinaceae; genus Pinus; species Pinus taeda. The sequence goes on from APFE030203920.1 coordinate 222,169, forward strand.
ATTTCACTTCCCTTTTCTTCTCAACATTATGCCAATATGAAATATAGTACACATGTTACAGTTAGGAGGAAATAAGATGGGTGATTAATGTCCATATCGTTGTGACATCCAACAAATAATATTCATAACTATTTATAGAACCTTTTTTGAACTTATTTTATTTTCCTCTTTAATTAATTTTGATATAACAATGATTTTCATATATTCATCATATTCATAGTAATCTTTGAGAAAATATTGTACATCATTTTCCATGTTATTTAATTTACTTCTTTTTTGAAGTGTCTATTGTTATTTTGTTTAGAATGAACCATTCAGATACAAAAGTCAATCTATTAGTAACATAGAGCATGTCATAATCACATGTTGAATGTTGTTTGTAAGACATATGTGTTCAACTACATGTAAAATTTTATTAATCAATCATATTCGTGTAACATTTACACAATTTTGTTTATGAAATATTATGATTGTATTAAACAAAGTAGGAAATGCGATTTTATTTTTATTATTTTATTTCTTTTATGGAGTTGTATTGACCGATAATTGATGAGCCTCATCATTGGGTAACTATTACGACCTTAATATACCTACAAGGTTACTAAAATCAACTCTTTTCATAATTCCTTACATGTTTTAATTATATTTTTCTTAATGAGATGAGTAAAAGTAACATGTTATGTCTTGTGGTCTAATGTGCATTGATTGTGAGTTTTTGGGAGCAAATCATGGCAATTTTGGCTAATTAAGGGCGGGAACTAGAATGAGACAAGGAGGAGAGATTATACGAGATAGATCCTCTTCATTAAATCCTCACTCATTCGAATATTCTTCAATAAAATCACACTAGCTCAGAGTTGCAAGTAGCCATGTCATGGAGATCATGGCCAGCCATGCCACTGACAGTTAAGAACTAGTTGCTCTTGAGTTTGGGAGTCAATCCTCCCTATGTTTAAGAAGTTGTTGGAGACTTCAATTGTATAAATAAGGAGGTCTAGACCCTCATTAGGATTCAGATTTTCTATGTAAGAGAACTAAGCATTTTCGAGTTAAAGTTGTGTGGCAAAACACTATTATGTAATTTTTGATACAATAATGAGAATGAGCATTTCCTTGATCCAACACTGAGTTGACTCAGAGGGTTGAAGATCTTGGGTTAGGGCCCAACCCTAGCAGCAAAGGCTCCTCTTCTTGTACTTGTATTCTTAGGTTATTTCATAGCTTAATTGTTGAACTGATTTTAGCATTATTTCATTGCAAATAGTGGAGAAGTTAACTAGCTTGCTTCCATTTTTGCATAGCATTAGCAGTAGCTTTAGAGAGATAAAAGAATAGTAGAAAGGCTGAAAACAGGTGGATTTGGCCTCACTCCTCACTTTAGGGACCATGGTTTGTGGAAAAACTCCTATTAAGCCCCAAAAAGACACGATTATGATTTCTTATGGAATATAGGGTTTCTGCCACTTAGGCTAGCATCTGTTCAATTTTCAAGAATAGGTTTCAGTTGCTAGTTTTGATATTTCTAGCTTTTTATTAGATCTCATGGTGTTTCGCAATATTCTGCAAGTATTTCCATGCATGAACTAGGCAAAAAATAATGGAATTATGTTTCTTATGTTGACTATAAATCTTCCTTGTTTGACATGATTCATGGGTAAATTCCAATGATGTATGTATTGCAGGAGATTTCAATAGTGCAAGGAGATCTCATGTTCATAGCCTCAACCTAACCTCATCCATCCATGATCACCAAAAGCCACTAAGTCCATCAACCAATTCATCATTCCATAAGAACAACTTTCCAAGTTTGTTGAGAAAATCCAACCATCTTATAAACTGTGGTTTAAGATCTGAGGAAGTCCTAGCCGCTCCCATGCCTTATTTCTTCCATAATTCACCTTCCCTAGGCCCTATACCACCTTCCAAATTCTCCTATTTCTCTCAGCCAAATCCTGTAGGAATACAAGGGATCATGTAGGAGAATTAGGACATCCTGTAGGATGACCTGTAGTGGCCTGTTTAAGGCTGATTTGTGGAAAAAACCATACAGGGAGATAAGAGAAAACCCCCACTTGCCTCCCAAGACATCTTACCTTTCACAACCATCTCTAACCCACTTGGCACATCACCAAGAAGATTTAGCATTCACATTTTCACAAGAAAAGGACAAAAAGGAAAAACGAGTTATTGTGTTCATTCATATGTACAACAGTAAAATGTTTGGTTATTTCAGATTACATGCCTAGGATAGTTAGGATTACACACATGTTAGCTTAGAATTATTCTGAAGCAAGGTCTCTTAACAAATAGTTAGATGAATGTTGTGTTTAAAGCATTTATTTCAATCTTTCATTACTCCAGTAGAAAATATTTCCATTCTTCCAATTAGGGTAAAATTCCCCTTTCTTCATTGGTAATCAAACTTCTTCTAAATCAATAGAAGGTTGGTTTGAGAAACCATAGTGGTCTATCGCCAGCTCAGTAGTGATGAAGAGTGGACCCATCACATCTGCTTGTGTATATAGCACGGTCGCCTCCAAGTTTGTACGAACCCTAGGTTGATAAGTAAAGTTGGTAGCCCCGAGAGTTGCAGCATTCTTGCTACCATACTGGCTCTCATCAATAATATTGAGTTTATATGAGGTTTTCTAATATTAGGTTTAATGTTTCTTAAACCCTATATTGCATTTATTGATATACATTTATGTTTTCATCATCATGCCAAGTTGAAAGATAGTGCATATGTTACAACTAGGAAGAAAGAAGATGAGCTATCAATGTCCATATCGTTGTGATGTCCATCTGATAAGATTTTGAAGTCTATATAGAATACTTTTCCATTTTCTTTCATTGTATTCTTTATTTAGTTTCAATATAGTGTTGATTTTCATATATATATTTTTAAATTGATTTGTGCTATGTCATATTTATATTTTGAATCCAAACATGGAAAGAGACCCTATTTGAATATCTTGATAGAAAGAGAAGAGGCATTTATATTATTTAATAATTTTATTGAATCTATTATTGCATAATTTTACATCTAAGTTATCACAGTTATGAAAAATATCCATTTGATAGAAAAAAGTCATATCACACGGTGACAATAGGAATTAAAAAATTGTTATGAAAAACCGATTACATGGGTTTTATAATTTCAATTGCTTGGGTTTTATAATATTAAGTATTAGGGTATAATATTAATTAGTTTGGTTTAAAAAATCTTAGGTTTATTAATATCTCTGATCAATAATTTTAATAAACACTTAGGTTTATTAATCCATTGGGTTTAATAATGCCTTGGTTTTATACTATGAATCCCTTAGGTTTACTAATTTGTTGGCTTAATAATATTAATCCTTGTTTTTATTCATCTCTTCGGTTTATAATATTAATAATCCCATGCGTTTATTATATTAGTAATATATTATATTATGTGTTTATTCTTAGGGTAGTTAATATTGATCCCTTGTGTTTTTAATATTGATCCCTTGGGTTTATAATTCAATCTTTTCATTTTATAATATTAATAACCCCTCTCGTTTATTAATCCGTTGATTTTAAAATATTAATTCCTAGGGTTTATTAGTACCTTGGGTTTTTAATATTGATCCCTTAGGTTTGTTAATCCCTTAAGTTTATAATGTTTATCCCTTGGGTTTACTAATTTGTTGGGTTTACAATAAAAAAAAAATACTATGGGTTTATAAGGATGAAAATAGGTACAATGTGTTCGAAGCACTGTGTTTGTTTTGAATCACCAAAGGTCTTCCCCACTGATGACCTAACCAAAATCACTATCTACACACTATTAGACTCATAAAACCCCAAATGGGGCTTCCTGGAGGGGAGGGGGGTGTTAGCCGCATCCTTCAAATTGATTCTCACCGGAGCGAACAAGCCATCCTTGGCACTATCGTCCTCGTCAGGACTACGCTGTGAGAAAACACCAGAATTCCCAGTGCTTGCCGATCAATGGTAGGAATGAATGAAGAGGCACTACCTCCTAAAGGAAGCTAAATGCCCTAAAGTGATCATCCCCAGCAACTGGCTTGAGAAATCCCACCAGTTTATGCAAGACCATGACATGATTAGTAAATTTATGGGTATCTGGCCCAGGGAAGCAGACATATTCCCATGGATCCACGGAAAATGATAACTGAAATCCCCCTTTTGACCTCTGCTTAAGGGCTAAGGTTTTCTTCATGGTAATGTTTGAAGATGTAGAGGATTGGAAGCGAATCCTGCACAATGGCCCCTATTTCATGAAAAATGCAGGGCTATTCATGAGACACTAGGAACCTTGCTACAACCCAGACAAGGAGAAATTCCTCATGGCCCTGATCTAGGTTCATTTATATTCTCTCCAAAAGGATTTCTAGGAAATAGGTATCTTGTAACTAATAGGAAATTCATTGGAGATCTTATCCAGATCTCGGAGGTCACCCGTCGAGGAAGATTTTCATCATATGCTCGCATATGTGTGTACATGAATATCTCTCAGCCTCTTCCAAAATCGGTGGAAATAGAGTACCAGGATAAAATCTAGTCCCAACCACTATACTACGATCATCTACTAATCAAATGTTGATTATGTGATGAGTACAACCACTCCTTTAGGGATTTGCCTCACCAGGCCCTGCCTATACCCATGCCTCCAAATTCTGATGGATTAGAGGAAGTGCAGCATGGGTTCCTCCCTCCAAACAAACCCCTCCCCTCCACCCACAAGTCAGGCCAAGGCCGCAAATTCTTCATTTATTCTAGGAGGGTACTCCACCATTTCTTCCTCTGGTCGACCGCCTATCAATCCCCATCTGTCCCCATGGGTCCCTCAAGAAAATCACTTTTCACTTCTAGCGAATTCCTCAGATCCAGAGATGAATAAAACTCCAACATGAAATTCATCATCTTGTGCAGAAATGGAGTTCAAGCGGGACTCGAAGAGCCAAAAAGGAAAGAAACAAAGTAAGCGTAAGACACCAGAAGGCCAATCCAATAACAAAGAGATGCTTCAAGCCTTGGCTCAAGTGTGTCATGCACTTGATCATGAAGTGAAATTAGACCAGTTAAACTTTGACAAGTGAGTCATGGCTTCTTACCTCCAAAGTTGGGCGAAATATGGATCGACCAAAATTCCTTCAGGATGAGCTGGAACAAATCCATTAGATTTCAAGGAATGGGAGAAATGACAAGCATCAGTGGACTAGAAGTAGCCCTTGGCTATAGTACCATGGGAAGAAATCTCCCCATCCCCACGGTCCGAACAAAGAAAAGGCCCAAGGAAAAAGGGAAGAAGACCATCGAGGGAGGTGATTCAGGAAGCAAGGGAAATGCTGGTTAATTCAGGATAGTCAAATGTACTGTCAGAGTATTATCATCACTCTAACCCCTCTCCCCATCAATGAAATCAATCCCATGGAATATTCGTGGCCCCAATTCAAAAGGGAGCATGAGGTTCCTAAAGGAAATAATTCAAAAAGAGTAGCCCGATATCCTCATTATTCAGGAAGCTACGGTGACCAAAGAGCGGTTCAAATAAATATCAAACAAAAAATTGGCCATTGATAGATTGCATGGTCATGGACGCCCGAAGTAGTGCGGGAGGCATGGGAATCGTACGTGATCCTAGATCCATTGCCTTTAATAAATGGATGGCCAACTCCTACTCCCTTACAGGGAAATTTGAATGTATAGGGACTCAGGAAAAGGTCTAGCTAAAAAGGGTATACGGTCCCACTATGTCAGGGTTAAAACCAGGCTTTCTACTAGATTATGACAATTAAAGGAAATAGTGGGAATGGAAAAATTCATTCTAGTGGGAGAGTTCAACCTCATCAAGGATTTTAGCAAGAAGAAGGGGCACATACATTGCCTAGATCAGAACTCAAGGGTGTTCTAAGAAATGGTCCAAGAGCTCGGAATAGAAGATGTGGAATTCAGGAATGGAAATTTTACTTGGAACAATCAGTGTGGAGGTAAATTCCAAATAGCCTCAAAGTTGGACGATTTTATACTTTCTGACAACGTTTTATTATAGGATTTGTTCTTCGAGGCTGAGATCCTCCTATGCATGGGATCTGATCATTATCCTATATGCCTTGAGATTTACTTGTGAATAGCCCCTCAAAACAAGTCATTTTACTTTGAATCATTTTGGATAGATCAATCAGATCTATTACCCAAAATGGAAGAGTGCTGGGGTGCCTCAAGGGCTAGAGGGTGAAACTTGATGGAAACATTTCAACATAAGCTCGATGATTCAAGGGAAAAATTGAATCTTGGAACAAGACAGACTTTGAGAACATCCATCAGAAGAAGTGTTGTCTGGAGGAACCCTGGGAAAGTAGACCTTTGGGGAATCATACAGAATGACAAAGGACAAACAACTAGGTTATATGCATCTTCGCGTGGACACATAACAAACAACATATCTCTCCATGGACATAAAATTATAGATAGACAAGGATCTCAGAATCAAAAAACTATAGGTCACCAAGGAATCTCAGATATAAATCTCTATGCTTTAGTGCCTTATCAACATCTCTCCCCCGGACAAGATAATTAAAAGTTGGCACTTGGAATTGATAGGGGAACAAATCCAATCCCACCTCTCATTTTATGATTATGTGATGATGGAGCATGTTGATTGGAAAGGTAAAAAGGGAGAGAACCTCGTAGCAAATCGGTGCTGTGAGTTACAGGAACAAGAAATGCAGTAAGACTCGCCTCCCTCCTATAGAGATAACCACCTAGAAGAGTTGCCATCGATCCCCATGAGGACTGACAAATGGGTCGCGAGGGAGTGTCATACCTCCCAATCCCCTCTTCCTATATGGAGGATTGAATGGCGTACAAAATCCTTAGATTTTATGCATGTGAGTATTTAAGTTGCATTGGGAATGGGAAGTGATAACAAATTGATAGGTGGGATGAGGAAGGTGCCAGGATTTCATTTTAGTGCTCAGGTTTGGTAGTGGAAATATACTTGGCATCCTACTTGATGATGAAAGAGGTGTCAGCGGTGCGATAGAATTGGTGGTTTCTTCATTTTCTTCAAGAAATTATGGTTCGATGCATACAACGAAGTCTAACTCCTTATTTTTCTTATGCCTTGTAGGGATAGACTAGGTTGATAGTCGTTGTTTGAAGGAAAATTCTATTTTTGGATCATTTGGGGTAAAGAGAGTATATCTAAAAGCTGGCAATGCCATGGTGAGGGTAACGATTGGGAGGTGCCAAGCTTCTGGAGGGTCGATGTCCTCCTGGTAGCCAGCTTTGTATAGTGGAGTGACTAGTGTGGCGGGAAATGTGAAGGTGGTGTTAGTGGTGGCAGTCGAGTGGACTCTCGAGGCTCCAAGAGGGCGACCTTATCTCACGGTTGGAACAATTCTATCTGGGTTCTGTAGGATGGGGAAAATATACTCGTGCTTCCACCTTCTCCCTAAAACAGTTCTAGGTGGACTAATGAGTGGGGCGGTGGAGCTACCATCGCGCCTTGGAGTGGGTGGGGAATCTTGAGTTATGTCTAGAGGATGGGTGGGAAAAAATTCAATTTAGCATATGGGGCGGCACCCCTAGTCAAATTGGGTGTGCTTTGGTGGTAGAATATGTACCCTAATCCTTGATGCGGGTGGTCTATCCTCCCAGCAAAGCCATAGATGGGGAGGGAGCAGGTCCTTGCATTAGAAACCATGGTGGAAGGAAGCCGAAGAAAATTGATGGGTAGGGCTTGTGGTGCAGGGAATGGAGTGCACGAAGGGCGAGGTAGTGGAATTTACGATGATTGACACTCGACCTCCTGAGGAGGTGGGAGGAGTTGCGGGTACTTGACTCAACGTGGCGGAAAAGGTGGCACGAAGACATCCCACACTAGTATCAATACTCAAACTCTTGGATCTTGGAGCGGTGGTATGTGCAAGAGATCTCACACAACTCAAAACGATGGTCGTTGTGATGCTTGAGACCCACAAGGATTGCAACACTACTACTTGGAAAACTATCAAGGCATAATCCAGTCCTTGGTGGACTAGGTAGATGAGGCAGAATGAATCAATAAGGAGAAGCAAACTGAGCTAATGGTAACATTGGATGACATGTAATACTTCTAGTGTTAGGTCAGGGAGCAAGTGGTGGTATTCTGGGAGGTACAAAACCATCTAGCGAATGAAGTGGAAAAGCTAGGGAATTGGATGGCACACTTCAAAGGGCACATCCAGTGAAACCTTTGTTCTCTCCCTTCTCTAGGAACTGCTCCAGTGATCCAGGTCCGGGTGTGATGAAGGACCCTTCCAAGACCTTTTACTTTCGTGATGTGTTAAATTGCATTTTTAAAATAACATAAGTGAATACATTTGCATGATGTAAAGAAGAGGAACATGTCAATCATCAACACATGAAAACATGAGCCATTAATAATAGAGTTTTTCTAGGAGGGACTACATCTCTGGGCCCCGGTGTCAAGATGGTGTCGGCTGCTGCATTAAGTGCTGTCAATAGTGGTGATGTACATAAGAGGTGATGTAGCTATCATACAAGGAAAATTCCCTCACGTAGGAGTGGCTCCAAGAGATGTTCCGCTACAGGAACTTTCAGTGAAAAGGACTCCTATCAGTATGACACAAACTCATGCATGATGATCATGAGCATCCCGACAAGATGGCATAAAAGGGATCTCAATGCAAACAGGAATGATGAAAACATGAGTATCCCGCCAACATACAACAAAGGGATCTCAAAACACAACATGACGAATCATGACAAAAAGTACATCCGACAAATGATTCTGCAACAAATCAAGTAGGAACCATGGAAATGAGTAAGAAACAAGATCCCACATCAACCATCAAACAGGTATATATGCATCAAAATACATAGCAAAAGAAGTACATGAATACACTACATATGCCTCACATCCAGGGGCTATCTAAAGAAGTGGATGTCAAATTGTTGAAGCTGTTTGAACCATCGATCTCACAGCATTGAATCTCATGAAAATGGTTGCTTGCACATGAATGTTGACCCCTACACTCCACTTAAAAAAGTTGATGAAGAATAGAATGATTAAATGGAAAATCTAAACGCACCATCCAATTTGTGGCATTGAATAGTGCAAAATTAACTGTCAAATTTCTGAATTTTGAGAAAGCGGAATTCTGGGGCTTAAGGAATCTTTTAGGTTCCCCCTAGATTTGTCAAATATTCACTCCTCTAGTTCCTTTGCGAATCAGTTGCTCAGATCAGGAAACTGACTACGCCATCAGGTTCATGTCACTGAGAGGTGTAAGATCAACATGAAGTTTGTCCAATTTGGACACTGCAAGAATTTCACCCTCCTAGAAATTTCGCTCAGTCATGGTTCCACCTACATTAAAAATTAAAAAAAATATATTTTTCCTCATTTTTGTGCCCTCTCTTGGTTCCTCCATCTGCCTCGGCACACTGTGCAAATGAGTGTTTATAATAAATCCTGGGTGGATTAATTCATGTAATCAGTTTTGTGCAGTGGTAAAAATAGGCATTAGTTGAGGAGGGGTCGGGTGGTCAAACCCCACCCCTCCTATTTTAATTCATGTTTACAACTACAAAAATTATGGTTGGGGGTCGGGTCCACATTGGGTGGCCCACCTCCATAATGCTTTGTTTCCTTGGCGCATTTAATGCATTTAATGGCCACATATAAGTTATGGTTGTTTATATGGTGTGATGTTCACAGTACGTGATATGATATGGTACGTTGGTACCGTGTTGGTTGTTGGTGCATTACATGAGGCCGCCCAGTGGGAGTCAGCCCACGTTGGCTGGGCGAGTTTGATCCCTCCCAACCTCACACTCCATACGTAGTAGATGGTGAAGGTTGGGGGGGTTGTGGGCCAGGTCCATCGGAGGTGGCCTGTGCCCACCGCCATATATATATGTTTTATGTTTTAACATTGGTTGAGGATTAGGAGTCTAGAGGGGTCATGGCCATTGAACTATTTAATAAAACATTTTTTTATAATTGTGGTTTGGGTTGGGAGCCGACAGGGGTCATGGCCCATTGGCCAAATTTAAATAAATTTTGTTATATGGTTTTTCGGGGTGGTGGGGGTGGTGGCCCGCCACCACATTCATATTATTTTTTTTTATTTTTATTTAAAAAATAGGGCCGTTTTAAAATTTTTCTAACATAAGGGTTATTAGACAAATTAAAGAGGAAACATTTTCTCCCCTTTCGGGAGCTAGGTTTCATGTCTCAGATTCGACAAAATTGTAGGACACTTAAACCTGGTGCACAACCCAGCTTTGACCAAAACCTTGACTGGCTCGTTCTCCCTTATACGAGCTCGGATTGATGAAACGTTTTCACTACCACGATCAGGATGACGAGATGTACGTTATGGTCCTGGATCGAAATCATTCTTACCACTTTGATTTTCGAGCATTCATAAGCCCTCTTTGTCCTGTGTGTGCCTCTAGAGCCACCTAGATCAATCCTCCCCACTGAGGAGCTTTTGGTCCTCCAAAAGCATGAAAAGTAAACTACAACTTTTTTGTATCTTATCTGCATCACAAGTGTCCTAAAAGGTCTTGCTTCCATCTCCTTCACATCTGTTCTTCGGAGACTTAAGCGATGAGCCGACACCTGCAACCTCTACAACCTGTAGTACATTGTTTTGCAAATTACATGCTTGAATTTCATGACCAACTAATGACCCAATTGTCCCACACTTGCCACAAGTTTATAACACATACTCGGTGGTCAAGTTTACAACAAGATGGATGCAATATCCCAGCTATGACAATCAGGCCAACATATCATTGTTGCTTCAACAAGTGATGGAAAACACATCATCACTACAACACATGATTTACAAAAATAAGGCCAAACACTATTGTTTCTTTGACAAGTGATGGAAACACGACATCACTTTCACACTTTATCATGCAACACAAAATAAAACCAGACATCATTGTTGTTGAACAAGTGATAGAAAACACCTCATCACTTTTACATTTTAAAATGAAACAAATGATTTACAAAAGCATGACCATGAAATGCTAACATATCTAGAAACCATTTTCACTTATCAAGGTGAATGGGTCGCCTCCTTGTGGGGGTTTTTCTTGTCGAACAACTGCTTAACCTTGTTCATGCACCAACACTTTGTCTTTAAGGCACTGGTTTGGATGGAGCCTCCAACAAGTGGCTCTTTGGTGGCCACTTCTGTCGCAATGACTGCAATAGGTTTTCTTCCTTCAGATCTTTTTAACATGTTTCTTTACATGTTGTTGAGAGGGTATTTCACGCCTCATCCTTTTGTGTGTTTCCATTCTTTTTCAACCTTAGAAAATGTATGGTTATGTAATACACAAAAGGTACATGTTTTTAGATGCCATGTTTTACATTCATCATTAACAACATGATTATAATCGAAATGAACATTCGAAGATTGAAACTGGTTATACCTTTCCTTGTCATCTTTGGTGTAAGTATGGCGATAAGAGCTTGCTTCAGCTCTTTCTCTGCAATGGAAATTTCCATGGGATGATGGGGATGTGTTCCCATCATTCTCTTTCCTCGATTATTTCAACGATGTCTCAGAAGAATCTAACACCTTCGAGCATTCTCCTTTGGTGTGTCTCAAGCCTGCAAATTGAGGTCTCTGCACAACCTCCAATGGTTGAGTTATGCCTTGGTAATTAACACCAATTTTTTCTTTTTCCCCCTTGTGCCTCGTCTTGGTAAGGAACCTCATGTTTGTCCCTGTAATCGGGATCTCCAAATCTCCAACAAAAATCAGACTATGTGAAGACAAAACCAAAAGGAAATCAACATCTTTTACCTCCTCTATCGATTTGGAAAGAACTGATGAGGGCTTCTCATCATTTGTTGTTTTTGGTTCACTAGTTATCTTGGCACATTCCCCAACTTCCTTTCTGACATACCCAAGTCCTACCTAACAGGGTAATTCTTCTACTTTGATGTGGTTGACAATGCCTTGGCCATTAACACCCAAGCCTTTTCCTTCATAACCCATTCTCTTCAATAGTTTGGAGCCCTGTGATATGATATTCAAAAATAGCAAAATCATCATCAACAAAGATACATGAAGATGGACAAGTACTTTTTACCTCAAATGGGTTACACTGCAGCTTTTCCAAGGTCTCATCCTTTGCTTGCAGCTGTCATAGCAAACATTGTTTTTCCTCTTTCTCTTCATGTAGAAGCATCTTCAATTCAGTGTTCTCTATTTGAATATTTTGGTTGTTGTGCTTCAGTTCTTCTAGGGCCTCTTCCATGGCTTGCAACTAAAGTTGCAATCACTCCTTTTCCTCTGTCTCTTTCTATAGAGTTTCATACATTATTTCCAACCTTTTGGAAATTTTGAGCATGGTCTCGTACATCGGTTTCTCATCCTTTGTCATTGCACATTCCATTTTTCACGCTTGCAATTCACATCAACACAAAGACCACTCCGATACCACTTGATCTAGGTCTAGGTCTGATGAAGGACCCTTCCAAGACCTTTTACTTTCGTATGTGTTAAATTACATTTTTTAAAAAACATAAGTGAATACATCTGCATGTTGTAAAGAAGAGGAACATGTCAATCATCAACACATGAAAACTTAATCCATTCATAACGAAGTCCATCAAGGAGGGACTATGTCTCTGGGACCCTGTGTCAAGATGATGTAGGCCACTCCATTAAGTGTTGTCAATAGTGGTGATGTACATAAGAGGTGATGTCGCTATCATACAAGTAAAATTCCCTCACACAGGAGTGGCTCTAGGAGATGTTCCGCTACAGGAACTCTCAGTCCAAAGGACTCTTATCAGTATGACACAAACTCATGCATGATGAAAAAGACCATCCCGCCAACATGGCATAAAAGGGATCTCAACGCAAACATGCATGATGACAACATGAAAATCCCATCAACATACAACAAAGGGATCTCAAAACACAACATGACGAATCATGACAACAAGTACATCTAACAAATGATCCCGCATCACATCAAGCAAGAATCATGGAAACGAGTAAGAAACAAGATCCCACCTCAAGCATAAAACAGGGATCTATGCAACACAATTCATAGCAAATAAAGCACATGAATACACTGCATATACCTCACATCCAGGGGCCATCTGAAGAAGTGGATGTCAAACTGCTGAAGTTGTTCGGACCATCGATTGCACGACATCGAATCACATGAAAATGGTTGTTTTCACATGAACGCTGACACCTGCACTCCACTTAGAAAAGTGGATGAAGAATAGAATGAGAAAATGGAAAATATGAATGTACTATCCGATTTGTGGCATCGAATAATGCAAAATCGACTGTCAAATTTTTGAATTCTGAGAAAGTGGAATTCTAGGGCTTAAGGAATCTTTTAGGTTCCCCCTAGATTTCTTAAAGATTCCCTCCTCCGGGTCCTCTGCAAATTGGCTACTCAGATCTGGAAACTGAATGCACCATCAGGTTCATGTCGCTAAGAGGTGTAAGATCGACATAAAGTTTGTCCAATTTGGACACTACAAAAATTTCACCCACCTGGAAATTTCGCTCAATCATGGTTCCACTTGCATTAAAAATTAATAAAAAATATTTTGCCTCATTTTCCATGCCCACTCCTGGTTCCTCCATTTGCCTTAGCACACTGTGCAAATGAGTGTTTATATTAAATCCCGGGTGGATTAACCCATGTAATTAGTTTGGTGCAGTGGTAAAAATAGGTATTAGTTGAGGAGGGGTCGAGTGGTCAAACCCCGCCACTCCTATTTTAATTCATGTGTACAACTACAAACATTATGGTTGGGGGTCGGGTCCGCATTTGGTGGCCCGCCCCCATAATCGTCCGCTTCATTGGTGCGTTGAATGCATATAATTGGTGCATATAAGTTATGGCCATTTATATGGTGCAATGTTCATGGTACGTGATATGATATGGTATGTTGGTACCGTGTTAGTTGTTGGCACATTACATTAGGCTGCCCGATGGGGGCCGACCCATGTGGGTTGGGCGGGTTTGATCCCCACTGGCATTGCACTCCATACACATTACATGGTGAAGGTTGGGGGGGTGTGGGTCGGGTCCACCGGAGGTGGCCTGTGCCCACCCCCATATATATATGTTTTATGTTTTAATGTTGGTTGAGGATTGGGAATCTAGTGGGGTCATGGCCACCGGACTATTTAATAAAACATTTTTTTATAATTGTGGTTGGGTTTGGGGGCCAACACGGGTCATGGCCCATATGCCAAATTTAACTAAATTTTGTTATATGGTTTTTCAAGGTGGCAGGGGTGGTGGCCCGCTCCCACATTCATAGATATATATATATATATATATATATATATATATATATATATATATATTATATATATATATATTATATATATATATATATATATATATATATTAAATAGGGCCTTTTTAAAATTTGTCTAACATAAGGGTTATTAGACAAATTAAAGAGGCAACAATTTCCCCTGCATCAGGACCTATGTTTATTGTCTCAGGGTCAAAAAAATTGGAGGACACTTAAACCTAGCCCACAACCCAACTTTGACCAGAACTTTGACTGGCTCATTCTCCCTCATACGAGCTCAGATTGACGAACCGTTCAAACTACCATGATTAGGACGACAAGATCTACACTCTGGTCTTGGGTCAAAATCATTCTGATCACTTTGATTTTTGAGCATTAATAAGACCTCTTTGTCCAGTGTGTGCCTCTGGAGCCACCTAGATCATCCTAATAACCCAACTTCTATCACCTCAGAGGATTAATACGTCTTCTAATTTTCTTTATGTTTTGTTTGTCTATTGGATCCTATGGTCCCCTTGATTATGGACACTGTTATTGTCATTTCTTTTGTATTTTTTCCCCCTTCTGCAGACTTTGGTCAACAAACCCGGTCTGGGTGAGACCACATGCTTTTTGAAGTATCAGATGTATATCTTTTTTTTTTGAATAAATAAAACGTTGACTTACAAAAAAAAAAAACCAGGGGGTTTATTAATCCCATGTGTTTTTAATATTTATTCCTTGGGTTTGTTGATCATTTAGGTTTATAATATTTATCCCTTGGGTTTAATAATTCATTGGGTTTATAATATTAAATCTTTGGATTTCTTAGTTACTTCATTTTATAATATTAATAATTGCCTAGTTTTGTAATTTAACCCTTTGGGTTTCTTAATCCCTGGAGTTTAAAATATTAATTCCTAGGGTTTATTAATCCCTTGGGTTTTTAATAGGAGTTTTGTTGGGTTTATTGATTCCTTTATAGCTCGAGTTTATTAATAATTTGGGTTTATAATATTCATCCCTTGCGTTTATAATATCAATAATCCCTTGGGTTTATTGATGCCTTGTGTTTATAATATTAATAATCCGAAGCGTTTAAGTCGTATGGTTTTAGGATTTAAACCCTAGACTTTATGTTTTCAATATTAGGAACTATTAATAATACCATGGGTTTATTAATCCATTATGTTTATAATATTAATAATCTTGTGTGTTTATTAATCCCTTGGGTTTATTAAAACCTAATATTAAGGTTTTAATATTAGTCCTACGGTTAAATATTATTCCCTTAGGTTTATAATGTTTATCCCTTCGGTTTATTAATATATTGAGTTTAAAACCTTAAAAATCATTAGAGTTTATTAATCCCTTGCGTTTATAATACTAATAATCATGTGTGTTTATTAATCCCCTAGGTTTAAAATATTAATTCATAGGGTTTATTAATCCCTTGTGTTTTAATATTGATCACTTGTGTTTGTTGATCCCTTAGGTTTATAATATTTATCCCTTGGTTTTACCAATTCGTTCGGTTTACAATATTAAACCCTTGGGTTTATTAGTCCCTTAGGTTTTTAATATTAATAATCTCTTGGGTTTATAATATTAATAATCTCGTGGGTTTATTAAACCATAATATTAAGGATTTAATATTAGTCTTAGGGTTAAATATTAATATCTTAGGTTTATAATATTTATCCCTTCAGTTTAATAATCCATTGGGTTTATAACATGGATAATCCCTAGAGTTTACTAATCCCTTGGGTTTATAATATTAATAATCATGTGGGTTTATCAATCCCTTCATTTAAAATATTAATGTGTAGGATTTATCAATCTCTTGTGTTTTTAATATTGATCCCTTGGGTTTGTTGATCCATTGCGTTTACGATATTTATCCCTTGGGTTTACTAATTCATTCAGTTTATATTATTAAAACATTGGTTTTATTAGTCCCTTGGGCTTATAATTTAATCCCTTGTGTTTAAAATGTTGATTCCTAGCATTTATTAATCCCTTGGGTTTAAAATGTAAATTCCTAGGGTTTATTAATCCCATGTGTTTTTAATATTGATTCCTTGGGTTTGTTAATCCTTTAGATTTATAATATGTATCCCTTGTATTCACTAATTCCTTGGGTTTATAATATTAAACCCTTCGGTTTATTAGCCCATGTGGTTGATATACATCGATATTCTTGTGTTTGATATTTATAAATATACATTGGTAAATATCAATTACCAATGTGGTTTCTAATATCTATGTTGTAAATAGATACCATGGGTTTATAAAATTAATCCCTTTTGTTTAATATGTTGGAAATAATACTGAGAGAGGGGGGGGGGCTAAATCAGTATTATCAAATCAATAAAACTTTTTCATTTCCATACTTAGATACATATACGCTACTTCAATTAAGGGAACCCGTGTGTATACGCAACTGTGTCTAATGCAACTAGCGTATATCTAGAATACTTATGATTCAATTAATCCATTAAATGTTGATATTTAGTTAGTGCATCAGAACTTCTTTAACCATATGTATAGTAAGTAGGTGTAGTAAAACAGAACAGATCATCACGCAGAAGAAGCATGCTTGAACACCATGATATAAGGTGGAAACCCAATGTGGGTGAAAACCACCTGCTGCAAGTCACTATATCTTCATTTAATAAGAAACTTCTTTTACAATAGTGCTATACTAGTGCAGTCTTATACCAGTACACAAGCTTCTACCTGCAGAAGGCTACAACCTTCTCTCATTCTCCAGACTCTCCTGGAAGGGAGCTACAACCCCCTTAGCTCTTGTACTAGCCGATCCACTTACTAGTACGTAGGTGTTGGCCTACTAAAATGCTTCAACCTTTACTCGTTCTCCAGATTCTACTAGAAGGGAGCTACCACCCCCTTAGCTCTTCTACTAGCTGATGTACTAGTACGTAGGTGCCGAGCTATAGAAGGAAACAACCTTCTCTTTCTTCCTCCAAGTACCACGTTTCATACATTTAAAGACTGGATACTCTTGAAGCACAACACTATAATATAAAGGCCACGTTTCATCTAATTTTCATATTGGACCCATCAATATCATTGAAGCACAAAACAGTCAATACTAGCATCATCAATTTCTGAATCACTGAAACACTGAAACCCTATCAACAACACAGTCACCAAAACACAGAACAGACTACAAAACTCTGCAATAACAATCAAACCCAACTGCAACTCCAAACCTCATACTTCATTATGTATACGCTACTACGATGAATCAAACCCGCATATATATACGCTTTCGCCAAAGCCAACCCGCGTATAGATCTATACATATTCAATCATGACTTTGTAGCTGTTTTAGAGATTAGTCATACCCAGATCATAACATGTGTACAATAAAACATGCATCAATAATTTATATCTAGCCTATCCATGATCAAACCATATAAAGATGATTCATTTCAAACCATTTGATCCCGATCTATCCTTAGATCTTGTTCTCCATCAACTAGTGAGATCCCTCCTTAGCTCAGATCAAGCAATGCATCATAACCCATATCCTGCATACTAGATCTCATACTACATCAGATATTCAAGTCTTTTTCCATACCTTTTCTTAATGATTTTCTTCTCCTTTTATAGTCTTAGGCCTTACTCAATACCATGGTCCAAAACCATAACAAAACAATACCATGGACCCAATACTTGGGTTCAATTCTTTTGGATGCAATACCACGAACCAAAACCATAAGATCAAAAACTGACGGACTAATACCATGAACCAACCATAAGATTTCCCATGAAGGTGCGTGAACTTTTCTCTGCATGAAAGTGCGTGAACTTTGTTGCACTATAATTTATCATCTGAGATGATTTTCCATCAAGGACAACACTTGTCTCATAATGCCAATAATCTCCCCCTTTAAACATGATAGAAAAGCTAACTTGTCATACTGAGAACTGTCATCTGATTCCTTTGAGTTGTCCAGCATTCAGTCATATCTGATATCTCTTCTATAGATTCATCTAATTATAAATAAGTGAGATGTTCTTCTACTAGTGGGTTGTCATCAAGTACAACACATGCATCATAATGCCAAAAATCTCCCCCTTTGGACTTGATGGCAACAACAACAAATCACTCTCCCCCTTTGACATCAAGGGCAAAGGGCATACCAAGATAATCTCTTTCCTAGATAAACATTCTGCTGTCCATACTCCCCCTGAGTACCTGCTGAAATCTCTGAATGAGATCCCCCTTTGATATGCCAAGGTGTACCACTCAGTCCATGCTTCCTCTGAGTATATGCTGAAGTCTTTTCTTAGTTGAAGTGTATTGTTCATGCTCCCCCTGACTATAAGCAAGATCTACAGAAAGATGTTCTCCAAGAAGAACATGACTCTATCATAAATGACCTTCCTATCACCAAAGACTCATACATACATCCATCTCTCAACCAAGTGAGGATATACAAATGTTGACTCATCCACCCAACCAAGTGGGTTTACACCAAAAGTTTACTCATGATAAACAAGTACAATACATCATTCATCCCAGACATAGTGGGGAAACCAAAATAGGTCATTACATGACCTTGATAACAAAAGACGTATATGACATAGAGACGAAATATCTAGAGCAAGACTATGAAAGTCATCAATAAATAATATCAGCAGCATCTGTCAATCACTATTCAGATCAACAACCATGTTCTCCTTATGTTCTCCCTCTGCATTTGTTCCACTTCAAATCAACAATAGCTGAGTATTTGAACCAAAAGATTCTAAGATAATGTCAACAATGCATTATCAAAAGTTTATCTACTCTCCCTGAACCTGTTTGAGATGGTCTCTGTCAGACCCATACCAGACTTCCTTCAACCAGAGTCTGTTCCTTCAAAAACACCATTTACGCGACTACATCCACATAAACCTGCGTATATACGCAGATGTTCTTCAAAAAACTCGCGTACAACCATTTCCAGATTAGCAACCTATAAATGTCTTGCAGCAAGGTATGTCTGCATATAGATATCAAATCATCCTCTTAAAAGACATCATAGCCATCTCATCAAAATCAAGATCTGCATGATCTTATATTTCATCCATGTATCAGCATTCGGGGACATCGGTATCAATCAACATATGTAAGTATCAATCTATCATTTTATCATCATCATGTCTCCAACAATGCAATTTTGAGTAATCATTCATGTATCCAACATACTGTATATAGTACTATGTATCTTTAGCTCAAGATCATCAACCACAACAATCCTCATCCACATGAGAGCCAAGAACTATAGGAGACTTGCATTAACTATATGATCTTTATGCATATGATGATAGCAGCATATGATAGACTTATCATCCAGTAATGAAGATGTGTATGCATGCTTTGTACTTCTCCTTATCCGTATGAAGATCACCACGTAAGCACCATATATGCATTATCATAGAATCAACCACAAATCTGATCTGAACATCAACTATGTAACCCCAAGAAATATATGAGATTTTGTCATGGACAACTCATAACCATAGCAAGATATATCACTTAGCCATATAAGCATCATCACTAAGGACTACTAACCATAATGCCAACAATGCAGCATTAGAAGATTATCTGCTCCCCCTGAACCTGTGCCATCTTGTTTATTATCAGATCTGATCATGCATATATCAGCAAGAAGTATCAAGGCATTATCATCATCAAGTTAGGATCAAAAATACTTCTAAACATCATACAAGTATCAAGACATCTCCTCACATCATCAGCGGATTGTAACCATTATCAAATAGAACAAATAATGGACTGAATCATATCAGACCATTTTTCTGAGCCTGTCCCTACTACTTTGACATATACGCGACTGTGCAATGTGTAACTCGCGTATATACGCGACTTTCCTTTATGAAACTTGCGTATGATATTCAGGACACTGAAGTTTTATACTTTCAGCTCCCCCTGGGTCTGTTATATCCGTGTTGTGCTGTGTCTGAGTGTGTTGTGCTATGCCACATCTTTCTGTCTGAACTTCCTTCTTCTTCCATATATTTAACCGTGATGATGGTGCTCATACTTTGTTCCTTCATTCCTTTGCTCTATGTCCAAGCTTGTTACATGCATAGCATCTTAGATGTTTCATATTCCTTCTGTAGCAATCAATAGCTTTGTGACAAAACATATTGCAATAAAAACGATATCCCTGAAAGTATCTGGAATGTGATGATCTTTCTGAGTGATGATCTTGACTTATTCTTCTTCTGCATCCGGCTGCAACATGTCCAATATTATGACATACATAACATTCAACATTATTCATTGGAGGAGTAAAATATTTTTTTGAAGAATTTCTTTCCTTGGTTGTTGACGGGGTTTACCTTTCATTTCCTTTTTGAGCATCTCAGATTTTGCATTAGAGTTCCTTGTCTTACTTTGTGAACTAGATTCAC